>CADDXX010000247.1:326378-385068 GCA_902810485.1 Alauda arvensis | reverse complement strand
CTCCCTTTAGTCATATGAAAACAAAATAATTTCTCTTCTTGAAGTTTATATCAAATGTATAGGTAGTTTCTGCCTTTTTTTTTTTCCCCAGAACTGTTGTTTTCAGCAYGACAGATAAAAAGCAAAATCCCTGTGTCTTGGTAACAGAAATATGCAAAAAAAGATAACAAATAAAAATCTACAAGGTGAGAAAACCATTCCACAAATTTTAGACAGTATTTGGCTTGAATTTTATGTTTTCAACTCTGTATCCAAAAATAAGTATCTAATTTTTACTCAAATGAACAGAAAACAAGGCAATAAGCCTGTTAAGCTGCTTTTATTCTATCTATAATTGGTACAGCACTTGTTTAGGAGCTTTTAGGTATCCATAGGGATTCCTGGTCTATTACATCCAGCTGGCTTCTGAAGGTAGAGAGCTACTGAAATACAAGTAGATACTCCTCCTGCTTTTTTTTTTTTTTTTTTTTTTTATTTGTTTGCTTGTATAATAAATATCTAATAATGGGAGCCCTCACCAAAGTTTTGCCACAGTCTGATGGAATTAAAAGTAAGACAACATCAAAATGCATGGGGCAGATATACAGCAGCATGGGACATTTTTTTGCCTTTTGCAATGAAGACATCCTGGAGTGAAGGATCCAATGGTCATGAGATTGGAAAGATCTTTATTCTGACATACTTGTGACTGAAAAAACAAGAGTCCCAGTCTGCTCCCTAAAACATCTGTATGCTTTGCACTAAAAGGCTTAACACCAGGGGTTAAAAGGGGTATGAAAATTGTATTTTTAATCATAACCAGATAACACATTCTGTTCTTCAGCATCTAACAGAGATGTAATGAAAGCAGCCATACTTATTCTGAGATGAATTTTCCACACATGGCTAGATGCAGTATCTCTTAGGTCATGGCACTTASTAGCCACTGATAAACTTAGTCCATCAGCTGAAGAGTTTAAATATAATTTTTGTTCTACTAAAAATGTCCAATGCCAACCAACAAAGTAAATATGTTTATAAATCCCCTTCTGAAAGTATTTGAATTTTTTTGTTGTTGTTCAACATTTGAATTATATTAAGGGACCTTTGTGGTCATACCTTATAATATCTCCATTTCTGAAGTGAAAACAGTATTTAAATGTGTTCCTTCRGATTTGACCTATATCTGAAGAATCTGAAGAGAGAAAAATCTGCAAAAATAARACTCTGAAATCCTTCCAGCCTAGTTTTTCTTCATGCAAATATAAATTKACAGGAACATTTTTRTRAAGTAACACAATGACAACCAGGYGTTTTGTAAGAAAACAATCTTCACTATCCCTTTTTTTTCCTCTTGATAAAGAATTATAGACTTGCTATAAGACAATTAATATACAATTTCTTAGACCAAATATTGGACAAAAAAGAGCTAGTTCATTTTCTGAATGACTGGCAAATTTTAGAGAACAGAGTTGTGAGAATGCAGCAGTGATAAAATTTAAAAGGCCAATAGTTTTGAAGATGAGTTGTGTGCATTATTCATAGATAGTAGGCAACAGAATGGGGAAGGAGTTTACAAATTAGATTTATTTCAACAAATAAAACCCAGATTTTTAAACTGTGTAAGTAGCTAAACTCACTAAAATTCCAACTCTGAAATAGTAGGCTACAAAAATAATGTTTTAGTCAGTACTATATAGTTTATTTTACTACATCATTGCATAATATGGTAAATAATTGTTTTGCTTTATATTTTTACAGGCTAATTYCATCCTTAGTTCTCTTCTTACAGCTTCGTAAGTAGTTGCAGGACTAGGAGCTGAAAACTAGTGAAATGGGATACACATCAAATTAGTGAATTGTCCAAGAGGTAAGGTTAAAATCCAATAGTCTAGCAAGAATTCTGTTMATTTGCTTGGTGTGTATAAATTTCTTAAGGTTTCTAACCTTTTTATTCTTAAACAGACATTCAATGATTAATAGTATTATTTAGAGGACCTCGACTTCCTTTTAAGGCTGCTGTGTAACACAGTGCCAAAACATTACCAATATTAAGATGTACGAGACATGACATATGAAAGACTGCTCTTCCTGGTTCTTCTTCCATAACCATAAGGTCTTTGATTCTTTTATATAACACTGTGGTTTAATGTAATCCATTTCTGAGGATTCCATGTTGCCTCATGCTGATCTCATCACTATTGTACAAATGTTTATTGAAATTCCTCTTGTTATTCTTGCCCCATATATTCTAATTAAAAAGCTGTCTACCTTTTTATTGCCTAGAAAGCTTTTTCCTCTTTGTCTAGAGACAGATATTGTATCTGCAATTTTTCAGTCTTAGGTACTTATTTCATARCCTATTTAAGTCAGATAGTTTAAACAAAACAACATTGCATTTAGATATTTGTGCAATAAATGGAATTTTTTTCATGACACTAGATTTTTCATTTTTTTGATGATTCTTGGAATTTTGCTAACATATATAATATGTAGATTTTCATGAATACACCASGTAACTCTTTAAAGGTCTTGCTGCAATGCAGTGGTGATAATCCTGACCTTAATTTCTTTGACCTGTAAAATCAAATTAATAGCACTTGTCTGTKTCTGGAATATTTGCATTCCTCTCTTATTACTGATTTTCTAAATCCTCTGCTGTAGATTTCCCCATGTTACTTTCATTCTGTTCATAAGAAGAACATTTCAATCCTGTTTATATTTCATTATCTGAACTTGATAACATAATTACCCTTCAGCTTTTCCCAGTTTAATACCTGTGATGATTAAAGCAAAGAAAGAAATAGAGCATTAGTACTTATTCCTTTTGAAAATGTTCCCTTTCGTGTAAAGCACACTGATTGTCTTAGTAGAGTTAATTGCCTGCATGCAAGAATCTCACAGTACTTATTTTCCAATTTTGGGGATTTCAGGGGAGGAATAGCATTTCCCTCTCCTGATAGCAAACATGTTCTTGTTTTATTCAACAGTTAAAAAAAAAAAAATGTAAGTAATTTTAATTAAGAAGGAGATTTTTTTGAAGTGCAGTCAATAGAACTGTTCTACCAGGGAGGGGAGTTATTTTTCATCTACAGATATATTATTTTGTTCTCACTTCTTTTCCTTCTGTCTCCACAGCTGTCAGCACTTTCAGTCAGGAGAGTATTATTTCCATGGGACTTAGAGATGTTTTCTATTTCATATTACAATTGTGAATTAGGAAATMATGTCTAAACAGTTGCTACAAAGAAAGAATTAAAAAAAAAAATAAATCAAGAACTTGAAACTTCCAGGTCAAAATCTCTACAAACTAATAATGAATCACCGTTTTCTTCAAAAGTTCGTCTCTCTATTCTTACGCAGTAAGAGAAGAAAACAGCGAAATTTGATGTAAAAAAAAGTCTTAGATAAATACATACAAACACCCCTGTATTTGAATATAATTTTCATACAGATTTATGACTTGGTAAAAAAAAAAAAGTCAAATGTCAACCAAAGTAAAAGAAAATCTATGTGAGTTTATCCAAGGAAATAATACTTGGTAGAAAACTGATAAAGTGATCTTTAGACATAGGATCAATAAAATTCCATTATCCTTTGAGGATTATATTTTAAAAAATTAATCTACTTGTCATGCATGATATTTACATCCTATCTTTTTATTCACAGCATAAGGCATGTGACCATCAACCTCATAGATATTCACTTTCAACGTCATTTTTTTTAGAAACCCTGTGTGAGTTTCATTTAATTTTAAAAATAACTGTGTTGAATCTATTACAGTAAAATATCCCCCCAAAACAACTCTCCATTTAAAAAGAAATCCAAAAAACTATGTTTACCACATGATCTTCTCAAAGGAAATAAAATTGATATAAGCACTACAAAAGAAAAAAAAAAAGAAGATACTTTTGCATCTTAGCCTTTTCAGAAGAATCTAAAGAATCTAGCACACTAAATTCTACATGGATAACAAACACTGAGGAAATATTACTGTGGATGACATTGGATATCAGCATGTACAAATTTAACACAGAGGGGGATGATTTCCCAAGAGAATAGTCCCTTTTTTCCTCTGTGTTAAACGGTGGCTGTCAGGTCTTAACATATTTCTTTAGTAGAATTTCCTTATTTCACAGCMSRAAAATAATATATATATATATATACCTGATACAAGCACCAGTTTAATAATTTCTGGTTTAAACTTCTTAGAAAGTCACAATATGAACCAAGGATAGGACAAGAAGGTGAAAAGTAAKATGAAACTTAAGAGTATAAATGTGATGTTCCTGCCAATTTCTTTCTTTAGTGCAGAGCAAAAGAGATAGCACAAGAGCAGCATAAGAATTATCCAACACATTGTGGATCAATTAATGTAAAAAATCCAAACGCAATATTGCTTTATTTCATTGTTWCTGAAAAAATAAAAACATTATAATGTTAAAAATAAATGGGAATCTGTTCTTTCCATAGATTTCTGTATTAATTTTTGAAACTTATCTCTGTTTACAAGTTTCTCTAGTACTAATAAGGTGGAATTAATGGCCAAGGACTAAGTTGCCAGTGAAGTTTAACTCAGCTGGAGTAAACTAGAACACAGATAAAGACTACTAATCTGCAAAGGTAAAAAATATCATTSTTTTTCAGATCAGCTGAGGTACATGGTTTGAAGAATATCTAGGATGACTTTAATAGTAAATGAAAAAGTCACACAAAAATTCATACTGAACCTTAATATTTAGAAGTACAAGAAGGTTACCGCTACCAATATCTTTCCATGCCATTATTTAAAGAAAATTCAAGAAAAAATAAACAAGAGTAATAAGTGWAGGAAGTTACATCACATCTGAAATAGCATATCTCACAATATTGTTTTGTTCTCCACAAGTAGATATTTGTGTAATTGAAATCCACTTAATGTTCTAAAAATATAAGATTGCAGGTTTTGGGTCCTTGCTAAAGATTACACTCTCAGTTTATTTCAATGTCTAAGAATCTGATTTCTTCAGGGTGTCATAAACAGTGGGGTTTGTTTCTGGTTTTTGTTGTTGCTTTGGGAAGCATATATCCAGAGTTTTCATTCTTAAATATTTATGAATATGATGCTGTTATTGATAAAAAAAATTCACAGCGTTGTCTGGAACAACAATTTTATGYGAGACAATGTTTCAAGTGTTAGATAAAGCAGCAAGCAAGCCACCCATATACTTCTTCAAAAAGAAAAAAAATTAGTCCAAGAAATAAAATCCCTAATAGCTTTTTTCCCCCCTTTTAATTTTTTTTTTCTTCAAGAAACAAATGAAGGGGAAAACCAAATTATATTTGACATATGAAAAAGCTCATGAAGGACTGTGTCCGTTGGGAGGGATACCATACTGAAGCAGAAGAAGGAAGTTTAGCAGAGATAAGTGTTATTAACTGATCTCAACTCCCATAACCTATCCCCCTAAGTCATTCATCAAGGAGGGAGGGAGGAGACAGAAAAATTAAGTGTAAAGGAGTGAAAGGTGAAGAGTAACTTTGGGGGAAAATGGGCAGTAGAGGAAAGGTATTTTTAGTTTTGTCTTTGTTCCTCATTATCCTGCTGTGTTTTTATTGAAGTACATGAAATTAATCTTCCCCAAGTTGAGTTTGTTTTGCTCAACACATTAATAGCAGAATGTCTGAAGACATGGAATTTTCCTGCTTATTTTTCCCATCCATTTTGCTGAGGTGAGAATGAGAGAGTGGCTGGGTCTGTTAGCCAGTCAAGGTTAACCCACCACTCCTGCTTTGGTCTCTCCAGCAGTGAACTCTCAAACATGTTGATCTCTCTAGTACCCAGCCCAGGCCTATGGCCTCCCCARTATTTGGCTCCCAGAACTCTTTTTCTGCTCACTGGTGAGTCTGATTTTCTTGCAGTGATTGCCCACACTGACCTACACAACCACAAACTATGTATATTTTATTGAGTATGTAAGTAGACAGTAAAACTTCTCAATTTCAGAAGATTTATGCAAGGACTCCAATTCTCTAAAGGGAGTTCATGCAGGGAACTCAATTACATGAGACATTTCTCAGCTGATACAAAAATATTCTATATCTGTACTTTGTATTTCTGTCAGCTAGTTTACTATGAGTCATTTTAATCCTCTTTTCTGTCTAAAAAATAAACTTGCTGGTAAATTTGGAAAGGTGAAAAAAATGTAAGCAGGGTAACACTGGACAAGAAATAACTTGTAAAACTCAGACATATGTTTGTTAAAATGGGAACTCTCTAGTAAAACCTACCACAACTTTTCTCTAAATATTTCTACTGTTTTAGGACTTAAAATAACTTAAGCATTTCTAACACGGATTCATGATAAACCACATAGTAGTGATTGCTAGATAAAGCCTTTTATTCAGACATCTTAAAGTATTGAACAATGTTATGAAACCAATTTACCAGCTTTTAGACTTTACTAACATTTGCCTCTTAAAAAAGTATACAATTGATTTTACGTATTTTCCATAAAAGAAAATATTTAAGTTCTTTATAGACATATTCAAGTATTCTGCATTATCCACAGAATTTCTTGAAGATAGCCCTTGAAAAGCCTCCACAAAATCTTGATGTTATCTATGATGCAGTAACAAGAACATACTTGAATCAGAATTGAAAACTGATATATATATACACATGGTACAAACACAAGTCAATATTATCTACCATGCATATACTTATTTAAATATCAGCTTCTCTGAAAATCTTGTGTTGGCTTGTGCACATAAAACTTTAATCTAGATTTACTGGCTTGCTTTGAAGTGCAATGAATTAAAAAATTTACTCAGTGAATAGAATTTGTTTTATACTCTTATGATTTTATGCAGTCCTGAAGAAAATCAAAAGTAATAATCTCACAGTTCAAACTACAAAGAAAGAAATCAGAGGAAACTGCTTTTTTTTTTTTTACACTAATGTAAGTAAATGCAATGGAAGAAGACTGTGGAATTCAGTGTAAAGAATATACAAAAACAGTTATGGTTGCTTAACCACAACTTCAAATCTCACTTAAGCCTAAATCTGTGAGCTTTTGCCCAGATTCTCCTACCACTGGTGATTTCTTCTGCAAGTGAGGACATGTACATTTATGAAAAAAAAAGAGTGTTCCCTTATTTCAGTCTAAGTAAAAAATGTGGAATAATTTTGATTCTCTTTCAGAACTCTTCTATTGGGAATAAATATTATTATAATCAGTTAGATTCAGGTTAAAGGTAAAACAGATTATATCAGAAGCATTGAAACTCCAGAATAAATCTGGAGACAAAGAAAACCTGGCAGAGAAAATTTTAAGTAAAACATTTAGACAATTTGTACACGTCTTTAAACACCTGTGGTCCACCAATACATAACTGTGTTTTCATCTTGTGTGGTACTGGCATATCTAGAACTACCAAACAAGGGAGCATTTTCACTGTACAGAGGCTTTCAAAACTGCACATTTCAAGCAGGTACAGTAAAATTATAAAAAGCCATTCCCAAAGCTCCTGAGCACCTTCCTGTGCTCTCAGATGTCAAAACTGTCTTTATAATGCCCTTTTCCCTGCATATCTTACAACATTTTTTTAAAATTTTGACAATACAATTGTATGAATGAAAGTCAAGATAAAATCTTACCCCTTTAACATTAGATTTAGTCTTCACAATATTGTTCACACTGCTGGTGTGTTTTTCTTTCTTTATAGACATTTTAAAAGCCATTACATTATTCTGTGTTGCATGGCATTTTGAGTAGCCTTTTATACCTGTGTAATGTGAATGCAAACTGAACGTAATTTTATTAGGTTCTGATTAATGCATTGTTTGCTCAGCAGTAAGTCCCTAGAGAGGGGACACGACTGTGAATTGTCATGACAATCATCTTTATGAGAAGGGTAGAAGTGGTGAGTGAGCTTGTAATGGGATTATCACAATGTCCTTTGTTTTATAAATTTTCCTCAGAGTCTCAGTTTCAAATGGTTTTAGCTATCTGATTTCCATTAAAGTCAGCTGGAGCCATGTGGCCTTAATCCCACATGCCACTAGGCAGTGCAGGTGAAATTATTWTGGATAGTATAATTGCATAAGAATTTACAGAATTACAGAATATTCTAAGTTGGAATAGACCCACAAGAATCATCAAGTCCAGCTCTTATGTGAATGGCCCTTATATTGCTTCCAGTAGATTTCTCATCTGTCTTGTATGTGTAGATTTCTTTGTGTTTAAAATTTTATTTCTCCCTGGTATGAARCAAATTAAAAATAGTTAGTTTTGGAAGCACTTTTATAGTGTGGACAGTTTTTTGATTCTGGAAGGCTAATAACTACAAAACTCTAATAAWGCTATAATAAACAGGTACACTASAATGTCTGGTGTCAYAATTGAGTGATAATAGGAGGATTCTGATATTTTATGAGGTTATGATCCTGTTCCCAAGCTATGAGGCCAAAGAATGAACACTTTATTYYAATCTCAGAACTACATTATTGCCTCATGAAATAGTGCATCAGCACACTACTGGTAGGATATGATTGGTATTAGTGTTACTATAGCTTTTTGTACTTTTAAACTGTTTAGGCAGCTTAGTGAAAATCTGATCAGAGCTATATATAATTTTTGGGTGCTTAGGGTGAGATGGTAATAAGTTTGGTACTGGATAAATACATAAAACCACACAAAACTGCATGAAAGAGTTCTGTCAACTACTRCTTTGAAAATATATTCATATAACTTTGAAAGAAAAAATGAGAGTAATAATGCTCTTTTTCTGTTTGCATACAGCAATGGGACTATTGACTTTCACTACACCTTTAGTCACACAGTGAAGTAAAATGCATAAAACAGAAAATGCTGCCTTAGGTTTGATCTGCGAGAATCTGTATTTTGCACTACTCATGTGAATAGTCATAATGAAGCTACTCAGATATGTAAATTTACCCATACATAGTAGAAGATTCAGGGTCAGGATTGTAATTCTCTGTTGGTCTTACTTTAAGCATTTTAATATTAGAAAATATGAGTAAACCCTTCTCATTACCAAAGTGAAGCAAAATGAACCTATGTGGAAGGCAATCACTGGCTGTAGACTGTSCACTCAAGCTGGGAGGGTTACACCATGCTAATGGCCAGTGCACAAAGCATGTTACATACACAGAATATGCCTTGCTTGTTACCTGTAGGCAGGCTACACTTCATTCTTAGTCCAAGACTTTACTATTTCACGATTTTTAAAATAATAATAAAAAATGTGTTTGTATCTTCCCCAATACTCTTTTTTATCAGATTTCTTCTGCTGTCCAGCAATTAATCATCTCAGAAATTATTAGTTTCCYCTCCAGCTACTTTTCAAAAAATGGTGAATACCTAACTAGTTGAAGAGGAATGATAAAAAATCTATTTCCAGCTTTAGTGAAATTTGAGGTTTTTGAACTTAGATATCTATTTTGCACATTACTGCATCTGTCTGGTTCATGAAAGATTAAACTACAAAAAAAATTCAGTGTAAAAAAATTATTAAAGGACTAGCTACATTTGAGCCTTTTTTTTAATATTCAAAAAAAGAAGAGAAAAAATTTATGATGGTCCAACCACCCAACATATCCTTCTTGCATTATCTGGCACAAAAGTGTCTCTGCGAAGAAATCTGTGAGCCTAAGTTTTTTTTTTCTTTTGTTTTGTATGACCTGCACTGCTCTCCCTAAATTCTGTTTAACATTCTTCAGTCTTTTTCCCACTTTACTCAAACTGCACATAGGATATAAATTACTTAAAGTGGAGTTAAGCTACAGCTGTGGAAACCTAGTTTTTCTTTAGCAAAACAAAATGCTGTAGTTTCTCATGCRTGTTCCTGCTGACACAACAGACGCTGTCTCTTTTCACCTTCAGCTAGATACTGCAAGATGACAGTGTCATATTTCAGTATTTATGAAGGCAATAGAATACTTTGCCTTTTACATCAGCGCCTAAMTATTAAATAATTAATCCTACATGATCCCTGTGAGGTTGATAAGTATTATCCTTCTCTTATAGATGAGACAGTAAACACCAAAAACTAAATTCTATTGATGTCARCAGAGGGTTATGAAGGACTTTGTAGATCACAAAGTTAAAGAGTCTCTAGCTCCTAATTCTGTGGCTAGTCTAAACTAACTAATAATAAACACATTTTAGTTCTTCTCTTCCAGAACCACAGACGATCCCCAAATGTATTGGATTCAAAAGAGTATAATTTATCTGCTGCATTTGATCTCCTCCAGGAGGCTATGAAGACATGAATTTCATAAGAGTTTTCCTCTCTTTCAGTTATATTTTCCAGTTCTTTCCTTTTTCAATTGAAGGGAAAAAACTATACAGCCTAAAGCCCATTTATTATTTAGGAAAAGTGAGAAGTTATTTTAATCTCTGTCTGACTAATCCTTTTTAGRATTTATCATTCAATTATTTTTGTGCTATGCAGCATTTGTCTATGGTAAGATGTAATACATGCAGTTTGGCACATAATAAATGCAGGCAAACAATAGAATTCTTAGTATTTTAACATATTATTCAGAAGGCAGCACTGCAAGCTGAATGCCAGCTGCTAAACATCAAGCTGGTGAGACGATATCTGGTAACAGTGTGATGTAGATCTGTAGCAATCTGGTTCAACACRTAGCAATTTTAACGTGTTGTCATACTAATAGTCCACTGATCAAAAAGAAGGTGAAATATCCTACTCTTTATCACACACTGACAGAGAATTTTTATTACCTTGCTACCTCTAACAAACACTTCTTTCAGCAAATCTGACTTTGTGTCAGCTAGCCTTAGTATATCACTTTTTTTTTTAATTTGCTGGCAGAGGGCTTTCATGGAAATTCTTAGTCTCTTAAGTAAATAGGAAACATACAGATATTGTATATCAGGASTCATCTGTGGCCTACAATTTTTGGGGGAATTTCTAATTGGCCAAAGAACATAATTTTAGAGTAACCAGTTGAAATCCAGCATCCAGCACGGCTTTTAGCTTTAACCTACAAGCATAGACATAGCCAAAGGAACCAGTGTCAGATGTCACTATTCTGTCAGATAAGAAGATTCTGTCCACATTTTGCCTGCCTACCTAATCTTGTCTGCATGAGTAAATGCAAGACAAGGTTGGAAGATCTCTGGCTAAAAGGTGTTACAGCAAGTAATGAATGGATCTGTGTCTATAAATGTGTATTGTGCATCCAGTTAGAAAAACTGTCTAACATGAGAACAAAAATCAACTAACCAACCAAAATACTCAGGGGATAACTCAGGTTTGGGGTGCCATTTTCTTACAAATATCAATAATTATTGCTGATACCTTAAGTTTACAGGGTAGGAATGGGTGTTTCATCCCACCTCATGCTAGATATCTGCAGCCAAATATTCATACCAGTCATCTATATTCCCTGTAAAATACTGAAGGAGGGAGGGGAGAAGAAAATTTTTAGACCATGAGTCATTTTGTCCTCAAGTGACTGCTAAAATCAAGTAAAATCAGACTGCCTGGAAGAGCCTATTTGTCCCTAATATCCATGGAGAAGGTCTTTATACAGCACAAATAGATAGTTGCAGATATCTGAATGTAAGTGAATTTAATTTCCCTCAAGGATTCTAGGCAGCAAGACGTGATTGGCAGAGCACTTTAAACAGCAGAGGGAGTTGCTCTGACAGGGAAAGGAGCTAAGTGCTTCCCTGACATTGTTTTTTAGAAAAGGTATTTGGCTYATGCTTTCAAGACTTGTAACTGGACCCATGTTAAAGAAAGCATTGCAGCAAGAGATTTGGGGAGTTGAGAAAATGTATTTCTTCATTATAAATATACTAAATGTTGGCATGTCTTTCAGCAGAGTGCTTTCATCAAGCTTTTCTYTTTTACACCATTGTAACAGCTGATCTAACAAATGCTGTTACCTTTCCTYGGTTTGTCTTATTTACATAAACACTTGTACTGTGGAATCTGCTTTGCCTGATTTTCACACAACCATATTTTATATAGCTTCAGAATTATTTCTGATAATTTTGTAACCTAGCAGCTTTGATTTATTATCCATACAGATACATCTATTTTACTGATAATAAGGGAAAAGTCAGTCCAGTGAAACACATAAAATGTTCTAGTACACAGGGGACCATGTTGAGATTCACAAGCAGTAAATTTAGTTTCTGACTTAAGGCAAATCAGTTCATATACCCTATAAGAAAAGGCAGAGGAAAAATTAAYTCAGTACTTTGAAGTATTCAGTCTAAAAATTACTCTTAAAGGTCCCTTCCAACCTTAACTACAGTATAATTCTATGATAGGTGGAGTTCACACCACCAGTTACAGCGTTATACACTTCATCCACAGTCTTCAAAAATGGAATTTACTGGAGCACACCCCAGCTCCTTCTCTGCCAAGCAACTTAATCCCCTCTGGAGAATATTATTTGAAACTCCCAAGGGTCCGAGCCCAGATAATCGGACCCTTTAGAGTTTCCTCAGGACTCTGCCCCARTGGCAACTTGATAGAGAGAGACAGCCTTGATCCAATTGTCCAGAAATTGAATTTTAATAATGCAAAAATAACAAGCAAGAAGGCCTACATTGTATTTGGAGTGAACTGGAACAAGGCAGCAACAAGGGGCAAAAAGTACCAGGCCAGGGTCGGACAGGGGTATTTATACATTCCAGGGAGGGGGGGTGGAGTTAAGGTGGGGTCTGAGGGAAGGGTCCAATAGGGGACAACAGTTAGGAATATTAAAATTTCTGCACMAAAAATCAACCTATGGTAACACAAAGAACTGAAACTTTCTAGCAACAATTTGCATACTTGAACTGAGGGAGTGCGCAAGGAAGTCTCTTGCTTATTGCACTTGGAATGGGATTTCCCAGGGCGTTAGTCCAGGGTTTTCATCTTCCCCAGGAAAATTGCTCTCAATAATACTAATAATACTAATACTGTCATAGTAATAATAATAATAATAATAATAGTAATAATAATAATAATAGCTACTACTACTACTACTATTACTACTATTATTACTATTTAAAAAATAAAAGAAGTCACATCAGTTGATCTACTGAGATTGGGATCAGGAGCAAGGACTTCAGGGTAGATTGTGGTCAGACAGAAGATTAGGTCTCTTCCATTTTCTGGTACACATTTTCTATAACTATCTACTGGAAACTGAATATTTATTACAGCTCAGACTCATGATTCAGTTACTGATACTTGAGGCATTATCACATAGGAACACAACCATAGTGACAGCATATATGARCATAGCTCATGGCAAACCTAGGGCAAAAATGAACTACTTCAGTCACAGTAAAATGCTTTAACCAGCATGGTTTTCTATGGGCTTTCAGCAGTAAGGAAGAGACACAGTTAACTAACTCCAGCTCTATGGATGCACAATAAATTTTTAAACTGCTGTAAYTCCACTGCACATCTACGGCCTCAGAAACTGAGTTACAAGAGCATAGTCTTCATTGTGTGGCGAACTGTGAGAAAGAATCTAAAGTATAAGCTTCCAAAATAGAATATATAGCAGAATTTGATTTAAAAATACTACTTCTGTCCTGGTTTAGGACAAATTTGGGAGGAAACCTCCAAAAGGGTCYCTCTAGAAAACAAATTCAAGTGGCCCTTCCCCCCACTAGTTCAGGAGACAAAAATCTCCTTCRAGAAAAGTGGAAAAAACTGTTTATTTAACAAACAAAGTACTCAGAAACATTAAAAAAAAAAAAAAAAAAAAAGACAAAATGAATAATATAAAACAATAAAACCTCTCGCTGTTCTAAAGAGATGGTGAGTTCAGAAAAGCCTTGTCATGGGGTGTAGTTCAGCTCGTTATATCTCTCATCAGTCCCTCCTGTGCTGGAAATGCCAGGTCCCAGGCCCCAGTGGGCCCCWGGTGTGAGCTCCCAGTGTTTTTTTGGGTTTTCAGTCCAGAGCAGGCTGATTAAGTCCAATAAAAGAAAAGCCACAGTCTAGAGAACTTCTCTGCCTCAGCTAGTTAAAAAACTTACCAAAAGCAAGAGAGTTCTCTCCTGCTGTTTGTGCTGCAGACAACAAGCACCAAGAGAAAAGGAATTTTGGGGAGTGAAACTTCTGCACACACAAACTGTGTGCCACCACTTCCCCCTCTCCTTGCTCTCAGATCTAGTTTTCAAYGTGCAGAACTTATTTCTGTTTCAGGGCTAAACAGACAAATGAGGAAACAATTCAGCACCATAAAGTCACCCCAGGTCACCTTTTCATGGAAAAATCACAAAGCTATTATTGCTTAATATGAAAAAGAGCCCTCTGTCATGGAGAATGCAGATATTTAAATTCTACAAATTTGCCTATACATTTCATTGCTCTAGCTTAGAGTGGACATCAGGAAATATTTATCATAATGCTSTACTAGATACACAAAAAAATTTCATGTTCCTGACCAAATAATGACAATAATTTTAAGTAGAAACTTYACATATAGAGTATTTCAGGAAAGAAGTTAGTATTATGAAGTTAAATTCAAGGAGACAAAAAGCAATAGCAACTTCGAYKGAAAAAGTGCCAAATGAAGAGACACTAATAGATAGGAAGGAGGACAGAAGGAGCCTTCAKATCWGGTTAATTTTACAGGCACAATACAAAAACTGTACAGTAGTTTGCGGTTCAGTCTACAAATAAGGTAAAAGGCTGGTCTCATTCTATTTAATGACATTGTAGTCAAGAAAGTCAGTTGAGCTCAGGGAGAGACTCAGCTCACTTCAATGTAGATGCTCCTACACCTGGTGAACTGAACTGTGCTTCAGGCATCCTTCTATTTATTGATCAGATCTTCATTATCTGCAACGGCAGACAGACACTTAGTGGCATGGTAAACATCCAAGAGGTATCATTCTCATGATGAATTCCTCCCTGTCAAGCTGAGAGGCAACACTTAAATCAAGGTGCCATCTGGATCAAGGCACTTACTAATACTTATCCTGTTCCCTTTCTTCCCTAAAGTTCTGCCTTGTAGTCAAAGAATGTCAAAGCACACTTGGGGATGGCACATCCAGGATACAGGACTGTGGGACCTTCCAGAGAAGATGCCTGTCTCAAAGTTCACCACAACTGCAATACTGAAAAGCTTCTGCTTCATCTCAACAAAACGCAGTGATGATAATTAAGAGGCTCATCAGTGGGATAAGCTGCCACTAAATTTCTATTGATATACTTAATTTCTTATCAGGGAAGAAAGAACACAGYCCTGTTTCCCATTTGCCCCATGGTTGCTGGCTACTGAAACAGGCACTATTGCAGACACAGGCAGACCTTAAAGTTGTAGTCCTGATGCAACCCTCAGCATCTGAAAACACAACTACAAAGGGAAAAAAAGCCATAAAGGTGAGGCATTGGTATATAGAAATAAAGTATTGATTGATTGAACTAAAATGTGTAGAGTCAGATCAGCTGCTGGCTGACAAGGACTTAGCTTCAGCTTTTTCTCCCCTGCTCCTCAATGTAGGGAATTCTTCACAAGGACTGCTAAAGTTTACTTAATTTGCAGTTTACAGAGRGTTTTTTGGAGCAGCTGAAGKAGCTGRGGTTATTTAGGCTAGAGAAAAGGAGGCTCAAAGTTGACYTTATCACTCTCTACAACTGCCTGAAAGGAGGGTGTAGTGAGGTGGAGGTTGATCTTTTCTCTCAGGTAACAAGTGACAGGACAAGAGRAAATGGCCTCAAGTYGTGCCATGGGGGCTTTAGATTRGATATTATGAAAACTTTCTTCACCGGAAGGGTGGTCAGRTATTGGAACAATCTGCCCAGGGAAGTTGTGGAATAACCATCCCTGGAAGTGTTAAAAAAATGAGTACATGTGGGATGTGGAGAGGTAGTCTAGTAGTGAACATTGCAGTGCTGAGTCAACAGACAGACTTGATGATCATCAAGGTCTTTTATATTCCTAATGATTCTATGATGATGATGAAAATAATAACAACAAAAACAACAAAAATGATAGGAATAGCAACAATGAGAACAAAACTCATCCAGAGCCTTTTTGAAGGTGGAAACAAATTTTTTCAGGATAAGGGCCTTAGTAGGAATGTCAGGGTCCACAGCTGCCTGCAAAGTCCTGAAAGGTTCTTTTRAGGATCTCAGAGYRCAAAAGACACAGCAGGGGACAACACCAGTTTAATCAACAACAATGCACTTTATTTAGTACCAACAACAGTATGCAATAGTGGGAGAGAAACAGAGAATAGAGAGAAAGAGAGAGAAAGAGGGGAAGGGGATTATAGCTACCACTGAGAGCCGAGTCCTCGAGGAGATCTGCCCATAGACGYGTCTTCTSCTGTGGGGTGCCCATGAGGTGGGTCCCAATGCTCTCAGTCTTTMTAGGTCCTCTCGAAGCGGGGGGCATTTGGCCAARGTGGGGGCTGCCTGGTTGAGGTACATTGCTCCAAGAACAAACTGCAAACTGTACCWGGCCACTGGTCCATGGTAYGGGAGGTGCAGTGGTTGGGGTCGTTSCGATCCACACAGCAGGAACAGATCAGTCCAGAGAGCCAGGCATTGACCCAGTCTCTGCGATAAGTCCATTGTTCTGGCACTGCGTTCCCATAGAGACCAGTCTCTGGTTCAGTGAACACAAATATCCATAGGTACACTTCTGGCGGGCTTTCCCCCCCTGGACAGGCCAGAAACTTTTCTTTGGAGTCTGGGGGTCCCAGCCCCTGGGATTCTCAGTCAGTTCCTTGGACACAGTTGTGAGGCAAGTGAGGRATCTCAGACTAACTCTGACAGCACCCCGTGACTCACAAMTGGCRACAAACGTCASCAGGGGTCCGCAGTGTTGTCATTCCATGTTGGCAGCATAAATCCCGGAAAAAAGGAAAAACAGGCAACAGAGAGAGAGAGAACAGACAAAAAGAGAGTGAGAGAGAAAGTAGAGAAAAAGAAAAGACAGGGAAATCAAGATAAAATAAAGAATCAATATTGATTAATATATTAGTAACTTAAACAATTTTCTTATAATCAAAACAATTTTCTTTAAAACAATCAATAAACAAATCACAAAATTTTTAAATTCCTTAAAACTATTTTAATTAAACAACATTAATCAAAACAAAAACCAAACAATTTTCAATTAATTTGTTGTTGAGGGTTTAAATTTAAAACAATTTTAAACAAAACTTTATTTTTTAATCACAATATAATATGATTAAAACAAGTAATACCACTTAAACAACAAACAATAGGGGTGTCTAGCAAATGGACGATTGACCAAATTTTGTGCATTAATTTTTCTTGATCCTTTTCAAAATTTCAATTAAGTCCTGGTGAAGCAACAATTGTTTAATCAAAATCAGGCTCATTCCAATAGGGGCAGGCAATAMCTGRTGTACCAGAATAAAATTGGATTGTAAAAGGTGATAGGACGTGACTGGGACCGTATAATTAAAGTCACATCCYGCAATCGTGGTAAAATTACAAACAYAAAAATTGGAATGATTTTTGGTACCTACTACTATATTTTCTACAAGCACTACATTACAGTAAGTTCTAAAGCAGGCACATCCACCAGCTATATATACTAATACTGTCCTGGGATTCTTATTGGGATGTACCTCAAAATGACAAATATTCTGCTCTGTATCCAAACAAATTTCTTGAGCTATTATTGCATTACTTTCACAAATGTAACCTGTTGCTCCYTAACAACACAAGATTCTAAATTAACAGACAGAGAGAGATATATTTGGAGAACATAGTATTTTATTACTGAAAAGGTTGGATGTTCTAATATATGAAAAGAATCTTGACTTTGGCTCCTTTATAAAAGTAGAGATTAGAGCATTTAATATTTTAAAATTATTTCTAAATTTTTAAAAAGATACATAATTAGTCTATTTACATATCTTTAATTATTTATGACATATCTGTATTAAATGCAGGTTCCAATCTGTGGAATACATTCCTTTCAACTCACAGGACTGTTGTAAAAGAGAATGTAAAATTATAAATAAAACATATTTTCAYAAGACTGTAGTTTTTATTTGTCATTTGTAGTTCTATTAATGTGAAAATCCTTGAGTTTAGTTTTGACTGTAATTAGATCTAAACTGAAATTGCACACTGATCAGTTATGTCTATAAAGGTGCACCTTAATGAAATATACTATTTTATTCCTTACTAATTACAATTAGAGTTCAAACTTCYACTATGATTAGTGTTTGATTATCACAGTACTTTGTGAATAACAATATAGTTACTTAATTTGCAATAGAAAACAATAGATAAAACAAATTTTTTTAAACATGCAAAATATATAGAATAAGAAATAATTAAAAGGCAAATAATGTTTACCTTTAGATACCCTTTCAATATCATTCAGGAAAACCTGACTGTGCTTTCATTTGCAACAAAATTCCATTCTGGAAAAAATCTAGTTTTATGACCTAATCATTGTCACAAACTTTATTTGGAACTATTCTGTTTGTGTCATTCTGGATAATATTGTTTCAAATCCATCAACAAAAATMATCAAAATATTTTCAGTTATATGCAAACATTTTGCTTAAAGTATTGGTTGGGRAAACTCTTACTACTGTACCTGCTAAAGCTGCCTAGCTGTAAACTAAGAAGGAATTTACCYGGCTCACAGWCATCARCAAAGYTATATAGACSGTTATCAAAAGCCAGTATTTCACAYCTTTGGTATTTCTGGTATTCAGTGCAAACCATCCTTTCCTTCTTATTTTATAACACAAAAAAGCCTATTCTTTCAACTATTTAAAGGCTATTTTTGTGATTGTCTTAAGAACTAAACTCTTGCTTTTCAAAGAACATRCATACAGGCWGCCATTTTCTGGGCCAGGTKTCATAGAATGGTTTGGATTGGTAGAGATACTCACCGAGATCATCTATTCCAACCCCCTGTCGTGGGCAAGGACATCTTTCACCCCATCCAGTTTGACTTTAAAGACTGCTAATGATGGGACATCTACAACTTCTCTGGGTAACCTGTTCAAGTGTCTTACCAACCTCATTGTAAAAAATGTCCTCCTTGTCCAGCCTAACTCTATAGTTTAAAATATTGCTCCTTGTTCTTTTACTACCGCCATGGCAAAAAGCCTTTCTCCCTTCTTATAAGCACTCTTTAAGTATTGAGTGACCACAATAAGGTCTTGCCAGGGCCTTCTCTTCTCCATATTAAACAAACAGCACTCTCTCAGCCTCTCCTCAGAGGAGAGGTATTTCAGCTCTGTRATCATTTCTGTGACCCTCCACTGGACTTGCTCTAATAGGTCCATGTCTTTCTTGTGCTGGGCACCTCAGAGCTGGATGCAATACTACAGAYCAAGTCTCATGAGAGAAGTGTAGAGCAGCAGAATCACTTCCCTCAACCTCTTGGCCATGCTTCTTTTGATGTATGGATATGATTGGCTTTCTGGACTAGAAGAACACAGAACTGGGTCATGCCCATTCTTTTATTCTTCAGTACACCCAAGTCCTTCTCTGCAGGTGTATTCTTGCTTAATTCATCCTCCAGTCTGTACTGATATWGGGGATTGCTCCAACTCGAGTGCAGGACATTGCACTTGATCCTATCGCATTTTTTGATTTTCACATGGCCCTGTAGAAGCAGCAGCCTGGGGCAGCCATCCTGGCCTTAAGGAGAGTCCTGTGTAAAAGAGCAACTTGTCATGCTTATTTTAACTTTGATAAAGGMCTTCTGTTCTCTTGCGAAAGATGCGTTCCAGAGGAATGACTGCAGCCATAAACACCTCTTTTACCTCCTGGAATGCTGGGAGATAGCTTGTTTAAATAAATGGCTGAGAAAGGGCAGAAAATCTGCCCTGCCAGRTGTTTGCTGGTGTGGCTGTTTTGTCTTCCCTTGTGCGCATTCCCAAGACTTTCTTTAAACTTTTCCATAGAAGAAACATATAAACATAGAAACTWCTAGAGTGTGTGTAATGAAGATGGATCCTGCTAGATGAAGCAGTGGTCTCTGGCTCTTTTCCAAGCTGCTGCAGGCCCCATAGTCTGTTAAGGTCCCTCTGGACGACATCCATTCCCTCTATAGRTGCAACTGCGCCATACAGCCTGGTGTGATCTCCAGATTTACTGAGAAGGCACTATGTTATAATAAAAATATTGAATAATRTTGGTCCCMATGCAGACYRKTGAGGTGTGCTAGGTTGACCCTGGTTGAATGCAGGRTGCCCACCAAAGMTGTTCTATCACACACCCTCAGCAGGACAGCAGAGAGACAATATAATGAAAGGCCTGTGGTTTGAGATAAGGACAGTGAGATYACTCACCAGWYACCATCATCACTGCCACTGGTTTCTGAAGAGAAATGTATCARTGCAGCACTTCATGTGGCCTGAAAACTTCTGAAAATAAAATGGCATGTCTGGGAACAGATAGCAGATGCCTGCCATTCTTTAGAAATGCTTCTGATTTACATGCATAAATATTTTACATTGCAATGGAGTTCTGAAACTCACCAAGTATTTTGATGTTGCTTTTCCCTTAAAGAAGTTGAAGTGGGAAGAAGTGAATCCCATGGGACTGATAAGGAGCCTACCAAAATGCTGCATCAGGTCTGGGAGTAAAATRTGAAGAGAATGATTTTAACCTCTGACTTTTAAAATAAGTTGATAATGGCATAGAGAGGTTTTCTTGAAGAAGATAGCAAAACAAAAATTTTCCTCCATAAAATGAAAGGTCAAAAGTGAAAAGGTTATTTTCTGTAATCAGATATATTCTTCTTCACAGAGACATGAATATAATTTTCTAGTAGAGTCACAACCAGGTAGCAAAATTTTCAGCTACTAAGAGATCAGAGCTAGCCTAGTAAATAATTGTAAGCTTTAGTTTGGTAGGTAGGCTGTTTCACTTTCTTCACCTCTTTATTGTTTGGTTTCTTCTATTACTACGTAAAGAAAGACAAACTATTAATATTTAATGTGTTCTGTATATCAACCTTACTTCCTTTGTTAAGACAAAATGTTCACAGAATYACATACCTCGATACAATCATTATGATTCTTCCAATTTACCTTTACTCTTCTGTTCTGTGACTAAAGCACTTTTCCTTCAAGTTCATGAATTAAACCATCATTAAGACTGAGGATGAAAGAAAAACAATCAGTGAAGACAGCATTCTCTTAAAATCTTTGCTCTAAACAATATACAAATAGCAAAGATCTTGAATCAATTTAGTATTTTAGAGAAGAATAAAAAGAGGCAGATGCGCACAAGAAAACAAAAACACAGAAAACAAGTTGAACACGAGGAAGTGTTTGCAGTTACAGTCTAGTGCTGACAYAAAAACACTGTTCTTCCTCTGTTTCTAGTAGTTATAGCTATTGTGACAYGCTGCAAAATAATACACAATTTACTTTTTGTAATGTGCATATGCATAAACATCTTTTTTCAGATATGGATCTTATAGTCTGCATCTCACAAGAAGACTTTGAATAATATATGCCTCACAAGACTACCTTAATGTTTGTAAAGTGAGCTGAAATCCTTTGATGAAAAATCATAAGTAGCTGAAAGGTATAAATACGTATCTGGAAAAAGATTAACTCATTAAGTGTTGTATTATCRAGTTAATGCATATTGAGCATAATTAAAAATATTATAAAGATATTTCCCATAGACTATGTAGAAGGGATTTTACTAAGTTCTTACAATTTTAATTGCGCTTGTCTGCACTAAAATAAATGCCATGAAAGTATGCCATGAAATTATGTTACTCTGTCAGAATTTTTCTATCTAACCTCAGACAAAAATGTGTCTGGATTACAAATTTTTTAAGGTTAGAATTCAAGCATTATCTTACAAAATTATTTACACTCCATGACATTTTTTTTTTATTTTTAACAGCTGTTGATTTACCTGGACTATGTCAAAGTTCTGCAAAAACTGAAAGAGTCAACTTTCAGTTTGTAATGATGTATTGACTGTCTAATTCATGATGTCTKTCTTTTGCTCCTATATTGAATGCTTTCCTTTTGTCACTTTTTTGACTTTTAGTTCATATATTTCAAAAAATTTATGCCTAATATTAGCCATTGGGTAAGACCACAGGAGCAGTTTAATGTCAAATTTCTGGTGTTTCTGTAATGGTCTAATGTTCTTGTTGTCTGTTCATTAGTAAGCCAATGTAAATTAATCAAACCCTGAAACAATAGTTCTTAGTGGTCTCAAGACATTGATTAAGACAATAACAATGGTATCTACTCCATCCCTCTAATTCTTCATGAGGGAGATGTTAGGTGACCATCCTTTGGAAATTGCTGTGCTATTTTCTTCTTGGATGAAAGGGTGAAACCTGTCTTTTCCAGTGAGAAAGGTCTTTTTAATTTTGTCCAATGGTGACTTTATGATGCTTGTATCCCTAAATCATCTGTTCTGCCTAGGCTGGATATTGTGTTCTGTAGCTTTAAGACTGATTCTGAGAGTGAAGGGGGAGAAAAGAGAAGCGCGGAGTTTGTTTTCAGAAAAGCAGCTCACTCCTCCACATTCCAGCTCCTGGACTGTTCGTCTGAAGCACGGACAGGTGGCGGGTCAGAGATCTCCTTTGCTTTTAGTTAGCTTTGGCTAGCTAGGGCAGAGAAGTTCCCTGGACTGGTTTCTTTTCTTTTTCTTGGTACTGCTTAAACCTGCTCTGGACTGAAAACCCACAGGAGCACCAGGAGCTCAYGCCTGTGGCTCACTGGGGCCTGGACCTCAGCATTTTCCAGGGCTGGAGGGACTGATAAGAGACTGAGCGAGCCAAGCCCTCAAGGCAAGGACTTTCTCAATTTTGCTAAGTTTTATTGTTTCATATTTTTTCATGTTTCATATTTTACRTCTGTGAGCACTTTGTTTGTTAAATAAATAGTTTTTTCCACTTATCTCTAAGGAGACTTTTTTCCTGGACTGATCGGGTCCATTTGGGTTTGTTTCCCAGAGGGAGCCCATTCAGAGATTTCCTCCCAAATTTGCCCTAAACCAGGACAGTTTCCTGGGAACAGACATGTTCTATTTGTTAAATGTCAGAAAAAATAATCTGTTTTATGAAAATCTTAATTGTTTAAAGTACCACCTTAAGAAAACTAATAAACTTTGAGTTCCAATAAACTTTTTTCCCCTGTATTTTCTTTAATAATAGCACACCCCTTTGTTTTCAATGTTGATACTGCCCTGCAATTCAGTCTATCATTCCAAATTCATAYTTGAAAGACTGATAAAAACATACTCCATATATACTTGTGCTGCAGGGAAAAATCAGAATCACTTGAACCATGAGAATAGCACAACTTTGTTTTTCAGCAAGTTTCAGAAATCTGTCTTAAATCTGTGACCAACATATCGACCTTCACTCAGTTACTTGAATAGCAGCATATCAATAACATGTCAGYTCAGAAAATCCAAAATGTCACCTCCTTTACAAAACCTGAGAAGCTTCTGTGTTTGAATAAGCAGCCTGTCTAACCACTGTACGTGTTCACACAGCTTCATGTTTGTCTACTGCAATAAAGTTTAACGTTTTCCAGTGTGCAGTACTGACTACATTAYTGCATGACTTTGTCAAAATGGGTCGAGAATCAACTTCTTATTTGTCCACATTGTCCCATAAACTACATTATCATTTAAAAAAAAAAAAGAAAAAGAAAAAGAGAGAGAGATAATTAGAAGTATGCAACCCAGTCTAACAATATTGTAAATACGCTTGTGGATTTGGGGTGGAACATTTTTTTTTGTCAAAAAATAAATATCCAATAATATGAAATCCTTGCAATGGATGGGAAATGTCAGGATTAGATTATCTTCTTTTTAGTTGTCATCATTCCTTAYAGTGACCCAGATATGTCATTTTCTGAGTATCTAAACACAGGGCTGAGCTGTGAACTATCCAAGGAGGAATTCTCATCCAAGCTTCAGATTTAAAATTGTAGTAAGCAGTTTTTAGAAATGTGTACCTTGACAAAACTAGATATATAGGAAAGAATATATTCAAAAAAGAGTAAGTTGAAGAAAAAAAAGTACATAAGAAAGAAAACTTTGGATTTTTTTTTCTGAAGGAAAACTGCCATTTTAAAAGCAGGTTAAATTGGTTTCTGCAACTGATTAAATAATTGGAAAAAAATTAAATAAAATCGAATCACTTCTTTTTGAGTAGTACATTGTCCATAGTCCWTCTAGTGAATTAAAGCTTTTTGTCCTGCATAGAATAGCCTAATAATCACTTATACCTGACATACTTGCTCCCAGTCTTCTATTGAGGAATGGAACATAAATTGAGAATATTGGTTATTATTTTCTCATGATTATTTGACTAGAAGTAAGAATTTCTTTTTTTTTAACCAGAACTTATGTGATATATTTTGAATAAAGATCCAAAAAATGTCTTCAATTTAACAGAGTTGAAATTGGGTGTAGAAGATGAAGTGGAAACAGATGCTCAATATGGTACACAGATCTTAATTAAATGCATCAGACTTTATTTTTCACCTTTTATTCCAAATTATGATTATTTCATCCAGTCTCAATATACAGTTTTTCACTGTAGCAGTTCCAAAGGTTTTTAAAACTTTCACAGATTTTTCTTCAGTTATCTGATGAAAACAACTCTCAACAGAATCTTAGATACTGCAAATTTCAGCACAACACAGTATAATCAAAATCATTTCTCTTCTTAATTGTATTGCTCAAAAACACATTCTTATTCTCATTGCATTTCAATGCAGCTTGTGCTGAAAATAACTAGTGTCACACAGAGGTCAATACGTCTTTCATACTGGATTATAATTAAATTTTATAAAATATTAATACCCAAAGCTAAGTGAGAGGAAAACATTTATAGTCCATTTTGTGCTTTCAAAAAATTAAGAATTTCTACATAAATTATGATTCTGTATCACTCAAGAGCTCACTTTGATCTCCAAGTTGCAAGACCAGAAAAAGAGTTGAAGACTTAGCTAACAGATTAATTTAAAACACACATATACACACAGAAAACAGTTTATACTTAGAAATAAWAAAGTGCAACCCCCAAAAATCTTTCAATGGCTTTGAATAAAATCTCAGACTTCTCTGTCTTTCACCTAACATCCTTATTCATAATATGATTTTATTACAACAGGTGTGCTGTGTTGACTGTGGCTGGACTCCAGGTGCTAATAAAAGCTGCTCTATCACTCCTCAGCTGGACACAGGAGAGAAAATTTATGGAAAAGCTCATGGGTTGAGATAAGGGCAGGTAGAGGTCACTCACCTCATCATGAGGACACAATTAGAGGACACATGACCAGTGACAAAACTGACTCATCTTGGGGAAATTTAATACCAATCAAATCAGAGAAGTATAATGAGAAATACCAAATATTAAAACACCTTTCCTCATCCCACATCCCCTCCTCTGCCTTCTTCCTGGGCTTAACTTTACTCTGAATTTTCTGTACCTCCTCCCTAAGAGTAGTGCAGGGGGCATGGAAAAAAGGTTTGGGTCAGTTCATCATGCACAGCGGTTTCTGCCACTCCTCCTTCCTCAGGAAGATGATTCCTCACACTCTCCCCTACTCCAGTGTGGGATCACTCCCATGGGAGACAGTCTTCTGTGAACTTCTCCAACATGAGTCTTTCCCAAAGGCTGCAGTCYTTCATAAACTCAGTATGGGYCCCTTCCATAGTCAGTGGTTCTGCAGGAACAGAGTGCTCCAGTGTGGATCCTCCAGGGCATCACAAGTGCTGCCAGCAAACCTACTCCAGCATGGGATTTCCATGGGGTCACAGCCCCCTTCAGGCATCCTCCTGTTCCATTGTGGGTCCTCCAGGGGCTACAGGTGGATATCTTCTCCACTGAGCCACCGGAAGAGAGCCTTGCTCACCATGGTCTTCACCATGGGCTGCCGGAGAATGTCTGTTCCAACACCTGGAGGACCTCCTCCTCCTCCTCCTCCACCTCCTCCTCCTCCTCCTTGTTCACTGACCCTAGAGTCAACAGAAGTGGACAATTTACTCACAATCAACCCCTTGTCCCTTCACAAGAAATTCCCCACTATGTCTCTTCTTCCCATCAAGGAGGTGATGTCCAGACACTCATTGGGAAAAAAGACCTCAGTACATGCAGCACCTGCTCTGGGATAATAATATTGCAAAAACCAAAAATTTCAATCTCAGTCAGACCAAATACACAGCAAGGTGGAAGTTAGCCCATGCTTTCAAGTGGAAATTACAAAATCAAGTATCTCAAATGTTATTTACAAAGGCAGAAAGCAGTAAAAATTTATTTTTAAGCATCAATAAACTGAGTGGATGTGTTATCAATATATTAAAAATAATAAATCATTTCCAGAACTGTCCTCAGCTAAAACTCTTTTATTTTTGTATGATTTCTTTTTGGGTTTCTTTATAGTCTTGGGAAAATCACTTTAACATATTGCTTGAGCATCTCTAAAAAATCTAATCTAAATCTAATAAACGTTATTATGAAGTTTATTTAACACTTCAATTTTTCAGATGTTAAAAAAAAGATGCTGTGTRGTTTCTCTTGAATGTACATTTGCACATGCATAAAAAATTTGGTTCCAATTATTTAGAAGTGTCTACTTTGTGAGATAAAAGCACATTAGGAATGAGGTAATAGACAAGATTGACACAGTCCTAAAATGGTCTGGGTTAGAAGGTGCTTTAAAGATCATCTAGTTCCAACCTCTCTGCCATAAGCCAGGATACCATCCTCTAGATCAGGCTGTAAATCCAACCTGCCCTTGAACTCTTCCAGGGATGGAACATCCAAAGCTTCTCTGGGAAACCTGTTTGAGTATCTCACCATATGGAAGAATTTCTGCTTTATACCTCATGTAAACTTGTCCCCTTTCAGTTTAAAGCCAATATCCCTTGTCCTATCACAATCACGGTGTTGCAAGAAATCCCTCTCCAGCTCTCTTGTAGTAACTCTTTAGATACTGGAAGGTGCTCTAAGGTCTCCCCAGGGCCCTCTCTTCTCCAGGCTGAACAGCATCAACTCTCAGCCTGTCTGTGATCATCTTCATGGCCCTTCTCTGGACTTGTTCCAAGAGATCCATGTCCTTCTTTTGTTGCAGACCCCAGAGCTGGATGCAGTACTACAGGTGAGGTCTCACAAAATGGGAATAGTGGGGGGAGAGTGGTGCCATCCCTCTCCCTGCTGGCTACGCTGCTTTGGATGCAGTCCAGGATTTGATTTGCTTTATGGGCTGCGAGTGCACATTGCTGGGCAATGTTGAGCTTCTTGTCAACCAACACCAGCAAGTCCTTCCAAAAACTAGTTCTGCAATGCCCATGTAAATGGCTAACTCAGATGTCTGTGCACTGTCCCTGATCAACCTGCACGGAGAGACAGGGCAAATACTTGAATATTCTGAGACAGAGATAGGCAAGTCTAGCCTGACTTGCTGTCTGAGTATCAGCATCTGTAGCAGAGCTGATAGAGTGAGAAGGAGGCAGTAGGATCTCTGATGAAAGGACAGGAGCTATGCAGATAGACATTATGAATCATGAGATGCTGCCTTTAAAAATGTTGGGAGACACTGTGGATAAGATGCAAATTGAAGGACAGACTAAATGGAACATAGACAAATTTCAATTACAGTAAACTATAATTTTAGCATAAGCTAATTACATAAAACTTGAGTTGCTTGAATGCAGATTTTTTAGTGCATACAGCATTCATGTAGGAAGCGAAATGCACCCTCCAAATTGGCTGAAGAAATTTGATGCATTTGCTGTGATTCCAGACAACAAGGCTGTAATTTATTTTGGGAGGAGAATAATTTCTATTATTTTTATTGAAGCTCTGAATATAGACACAAGAATATTCGGGCCAGGAGGAGAGCAAAAAAGATGAAACAGGACCAAAACTGTGTTGCCATATAATAATGAACAATCCATTTATGTGCAAAAGTCACCAGGGCATGGGGGTGAAAGCAGTGGAGGGGGACCACAAAGAATCCTCAACAATGTATCCCATCTCTTTTTGCTTACATTTGAATCTCTGTACAACTCTGAAAATATGCACACATGAAGTAATAAGAAAATGAAATGTTATAAAATTATTTTGCTCATACAATTTTTTCCAAGCTAGTTTCATTCCACTTTAATTCAGATGTCTCTAAGTAGTAAGTACTCTGATGTACATTTTTTGCTAGGAACTGAGGACTTTCGTCTGTGAGTTTTTGAGTTCCAAGGCTGGGAACTTGAACTTTTATTCTAGTAGTTCTTGCCRTGGACCATTTAACAAGCCTTCTAAGGGCTAAAATTCATTGGAAAAATTTCTCTTTTGAAAATTACATTTACAGATAATATCTGTGTCAATCAATTTTTTGAAGGTCTTCTCTTTGTTAATATGGAAGAAGTTGAGCTTGCAGTGTCATTAGTATTGGTAATGCCAGCTTCCAGTGTAAGCGTATTAGTGTGTTCAGCATTGTTACCAGCCTCACTGTATGGCCACTTTCAGCCTCTGTGTGCAACACCCAGAGATTGGATCAGCTGGTGCTGGTAGTGCCAGGACCACGTCTTTGGTCCCTGTGTGGACCATTTACTTAAGAGTTGAACTAGCTGATCCTTATGGGTTCCTTCCAACACAGAATATTCTGTGATCTGTGACAGAGATGAAAACTTGGCATGTCCATCTAGGGAAGGAGGGCATAAAGCAGAGAAGACAAAAAAATCATATTTAATGCCAGCAAAATATTTCAGATTAAATTTACATTCTCTGCTGTAGTAATGAAGATAATTAATAATGGTTACATTACCTCAGGATGTTTTCTGTCTGATGTTTCATGCTATTTGTTTTAAGGATTTGAATTATATTTGGATACAATGAATCCATTTACTGTATTACTTAGTGTTATTTCAATGCAGAATTTTCCATGAGCCCATAGTGATTAACCATATCTACATTTATCAATTTTCATTCTCTTTTAGAGAAAAAATTGTAATTGGTACCAAAAGCATCACTAAAACAAAGAAACTCATCTCATAAATTGTCTGCCTTATTAAGTTGAATTATTTTTGCTTGATAAACATGGAGTCAAAATGAATAAAAAAGTTTTGGGAACATCTCAGGAAAGTTGAACTTCAGTCCCTGGTTTGTTGGGTTTTTTTTTCTTTTTCCTCTCTGTTAATTATGTAAGTATTTCCTTCTAGTCAGGCTTTTCCCATGACATTCTACAGCTGCATCACGTCTAACTAGAAATAATTACTGAGACAAGAAAATTGCACTGAAACCTGGGTTGGAAATGAGATGACTGCAAATATGGTCACACTTGGATTTTTACTTATTGGTAATAAAACTGAAATGTTTTGAGGAAGATTTGAAGAGAAACCGAAAGAAACATTTTTAGGCAGGAGCTGAAAACTCAGCTGTGGGAAAGATTAAAATGCCAAATATCACAATACAATCTTGTCTCTACCTACAAGTCAGTTAACTTAGTATTGGTGAGGGACATATCCTTTATAAATGATGCATGCAACTATTCCTCTAGGCACATGCATGTGCCTACACACACAGAACCATGCTGAGATTTTCTGAGGCGGGAATGTTTGGATCACCATGAGGGGACAAGGGCTAAACCCTAATCTCATGAAGTCTTAACCTCTCATTTCGCTGTTCATTACACAAAAGCACACATATTGTTTGAACTATATACTCTGAAACAGGTGCTCAACTTCAGGACAAATAGGCTTATACAACATAATTTTAGAAGATGGAAAAAGGACAATATTTAATGTCTTCAGGAATTAATTGCTGGACTCATTTTCAGTATAAATTATTTACTGTGGTGCTGGCCTTTTGATGTTTTTCTATCCAATATAAATTAAGACTCAACAACCTTCAGTGCTTAGGAATATGGCTACCCTCTGTCACTGACCCTGTTTTCACTCCACTTCTGTTCATTAGGAAAAGTAAAATGACTCTCCAGAGGTATTTGGGTCAGAATATTTGGGTCAATATTCACCCTTTTTCCACTTAGAACAGAATACAAATTTGCTTGGGCACCCAAACATGCATGTGACATCTATAAAATAAACAGCAGTTACCTAATGTTAATTAGAAACCTTCTCAACTTCAGATGCAGAATTTTATACTGTATTGCACCTCGTGAAACATTTATTATTTCTCATCCAAAAGGCACAAATGCCTATTTTTTTTTTTTTTGTAAGTGTTAAGCAACAGGACATTGAGTACACTCCTAAGTGATTTGTGAAGGGGAAACATCTGATTGCACTGCCCTCAGTTAAAGACTGAAGAATCAATTTTTTATCCCAATGGTTTATGCAGACATCACAACTCAGARATTCCTGTGCTCCAATATTATACTACAACCTTAGATAAAATCAAATGTAGTTTAGAAAACATATCATACATGTTTTGCCATATGATTAAAATAATGCACTTCTGATTTGACAGGAAAACACATCTGGACTAAATATACAAAAATTGGATACCCAGTGTACATCTTTACCTTATCATTCTTCCTTTACATAGTAGATAAATGAATGTTAACAAAATATCAGAATTTTAGAGCTGTTAATAATTTAAAATACATTCCACTTCAGTTTTGCAGTAAGGCAAAGTTTTGTGCTGAATTTCACCAAGATTTAAAAAAATATATATTTACAATCACAGAAAAATAAACAATGCAGGTCCATCTTTGCTCAACTTTTGGTATCACATTCATTGAGTATCTGATGTCTAGGAAACACTTTTTAGTCTTATTATTTTATGTTTAGGTATATGCCAGAATATTGTATGTCTTACTGCATTACTTAACAGGTTTAATTAAGGAACCTGTAACTGTAGTAATTAATATATAAGTTTTTTATAATAGAAAGCTTGGTTAAAAAAAGAAGATAAAAGGGAAACTAATACAGAATATATTTTTGATTAGAAGTAGCAGATATAACAAGCAGGAGCTGTAAAAAACTCATGGTCCATACTTCATTCTCCAGAAATGCCGTGAGTTATTTTCAATTGCTGTACCAATAYAAGCAGAAGAACACCTTGGGAGTGGGTTAGCATCTGTCACTCACCCTTGTTTTATTTAGAGATTGGTCTGAAGCTAGTCTTAAAATTTATGTTTTTCATAAGAACCATCAGTTTTAACTACCTTTTGCAGTGATTCATGAAATGCATTCTTACTGCTACTCTTTTTAAAAATAAAAAGATTTTGAGTTGCTGCTTATTTACTCTGTGTCTTTCCTCAAAGTAATTCCTGTATGAATTACAGATAGGTAAACCCAGCAAAACATAGTGCTGGAATTAGTCCACTATATTGAATAAATGAACACATGTTTGAAAAAACAGAGTACTTCTGATGTAAATTTCCAGACTTGGCACAGGGAATAAGGCAAGGAGAGAACCTCATATTCATCTTTCTCAGTGAACAGCAGGAAAGGAGTATTTCCCAGAAATAATACCAGCAGCTGCCTGAGATTAAMTTGTATGTGGAAAACTAAAACCATGCAGAATGTTAATTGATTCAAAAATCATGTTTAAAAGAGTAATATCAACTATTTTAATCTAACCACTCCAGTTTAATTACAATTATTCTTAATATAACAGCTGTGAAAATTTAGGAAACAAATTTATAGGAGGGAARAAAAGGCTCATAATCAGAAAGGCTGAATCTATTTGAAGTAATATTTTAATTCATTTTACATTAAGATTTGCAGTGCAAGGACTCAACAAAATCCAGCAAAATGAATTGTTGCTGCCTGAACCCCCTACTCCCCTCAAATTGCAAGTAACTTGATCTTGGCTAAGTTTTRCAACAATAAGGAGATGCTTCATCAAATTCAGTTGAGACAAAGGACTAATTCAACAAATTACTTCTGGTTTGGGTTGTCTTTTTTAATAAGTGAAGTTTGACTTGAGCTTGAAGAAAAGGCAATAGTGCATCCAGATTTGATTTTTTAGACCTACACGTAGCATTACACTTTAAGGAGAACTTAAAGAAGCTATATCTACATAAGTAGTGTAATTAAATATGCTCTCATAAGTATTACTGAAATGTCATATTTGGAATTATAATGCTAATCAATGTAAAAGTTTACTTTAGAGAAATTTTGCTAAAGTACCAAATCCCATATTTACCTAATCTTCTATTTAAACTTTGCAGAATTAACTAGAATCTACTACTTAATTATCGTTGTGCTATATTCCCTCTTAGCTGTCCTATTTTAAAGCCTTAATATTTTCTTAGAAAAATGAAGTTGACCTTTTTTAATAAGCTTCTTTCCAAAGATCAAATATATCTGTAATATTTTCCCAATTTCTCTGATTCTGATACCTGTGCTTAAGCACATATAAATATCAAATTCTGTTTAAATTTAGGTTGACAAAAAAACACACCACCTTTCTACAATTTAAAATACATAGGAAACTGGGCTTATTTATGTTTCTCCCAATATGTGCAACCTTTATTTTGATGGTACARTATTTTCTGACTGATCATGACATTCAGTTGAGATGCGTTCTACGTAATGTGTAAATCCTTCTTTTCCGATAAGACTATTTTCTTTATGAATTTCTTTTTTATTCTGGTGGCACAGAAAAGTAGATGTAATCTTAGATTTTTTTAAAGGACTCTCTACTACTTTATTCTGCTTTTATAGAAAGATTATCAACTCCAATTATTAATATTAAATATACTTTTGTAGTGAACTAAACAATTCCTTCAAAAACTCCACAAGGCATGGAATAGGTGACAGTGTCCAAAATAGTGTACACAATTCCACCACATATGTCCACCTTCACTCACAACCTGCCCATCTTGTGGATCCTTTCTGGAGGCTTTAGAGGCAGCTTTCTAGAACAACGCCTTTCCCAAGGCTGGCAGCCGCCAGGAGCATGAAGCCAGTTGGATTCTGGGGAGAGTAAAGCCGAGGTTGAAGAGCTGTGTCATGGGTGCCTCTTCTCTGGCGTTTGCTGAAGTGTGGATGAGGCAGATGAGCCAGTGTTTGTGCAGATGTGAYGTGCAAAGGGATCTGGGGTAGCTTCCATCAGTGACTTGTTCCTGCTGATACGCGAGATGGCTCTGACTCGTCTGCCCCAACCAACTCAGAGCTTTCCCAGAATAGTGACTGTAGTGACTGACCCATCTGGTCCCAGAAACACAGGGTACTTTCAGGTCACCTCCTGAAAGATACAGAAATGTAGTCTTCAAGAGAAAAAAAAAATCCCAAACATTGCACAGTTCCTTTTACCCTTTCCCAAAGAACAGATTTTTAAGCTGCTAGATGAACAAAGACATGTACAGCAGTTGTGGCAGAGATTTTGAATGCCAGCTAGAAAATTTATTTGACAAAGCTTATTGATTTCTGCAGACAAATCTCTTGAAATACCTTAGTCTCTACAAATCATTCTGTCTCTGGGACTTTCTGCCTCCAGGTTATACTCCCATGCAATCTAAAAGCTTATTCCTATTTAGAGGAGGTTTTGCAGCAAAACACCTTAATTCAATTTAGAGTCACCAGAGGTACTTTTAAATTCCTTAACTGAATTGAAATAATTCCTGATTTATGTCAGTACAATTGAAATTAGAATAAAACTTTAAATAATGCAGTTACAGGAGACTATTATCCAGCAGGGAAGCAAGGTAGATATCAAAAAGAGAAAGTTAAAGACGTGATGTACATGGCAACTGTGTGGAAAAATAACCTGCCACTGACTCCAGATGATATAGATTGAACTAAGTTGAAAAACAAACTTTCTCGGGTTCTTGGAAAGAGCATATTCTTTCCTCTCAATCTTGCTCTGGTCCATAAATTTCAGAAGTTTTATATTTTCACCCATTCTGAAGACAGTGTGTCCACAAAAATTTCAAATAATTTAAAAGTTATTGTTTAAAAAAATTGCTATTTAAAGTACAATCACTGTCTTAGTCACAAGTTGTCCATTTTTCATGCTTTATTATCCATATTGTTATAATTCTACAGTGAATTAAATTAATTGAGAGAGGAAAAGGGAAAAATTATACAGCAGTAATGGTGATTATTAAGCTAACCCATAAGACAGACTCTTTCAAAAGAGTGAAGACTTTTCTTTGTTGTACATATGATATAACTGGATTTTAACTTCCATGTCTAAACCCATCTGAGTGGAACATGAGGATGTACAACACCAAATACTCTGGACATATGGATTTTCTGCAATTTCCAGCTGTGCACTGACAAAGCTTGACTRAGGGCAAAGCTGGTAGATGCGGGACAAGTGAATTTCTCTTTGTAAAATGGAAATAATTTAAATACAAATGTTTATTTATTTGTTTTTTTTCCCTATTAGTCATAAAAATTGTTTTAACTTCATGAGAACATTTGTGAATTAGGAATACACTTTTTAAGAGAAACCAAGTAAGTTCCCCAAATACTCAAAAAGATTATATCTTTTAGTGAAAAGTTCTTCAGTGGATATAAGAAGTATTTCAGGATTTCATCTTTGGTCCACTAGCACAATACCTTTGCAGCCTTTTATTGACCTTCAGAGGCACTGGAAACAGATTTATTTCAGTGCACAAGTAGTGACTCATCATATAAAGAGAGTTTCAGGCTAAATAACATGGCATACAAAACCATCATATAAACAAATATGTTTTCTATTGATCAGTAGATGGCAAGCTTGCTACACTCAAATTCCAGAAAATGTTCTGCTACGATTTAACATACAATTGTTAGTTTGTATTATTATTATTATTTATGGTATCTAAAAATTGATAGGGTTTAGCTTGATGAATAGATGATTTGTGTAGAAGATGTTCTACACATGACATAACTTTTAAAAAAAGTCTGAGGAAAAATGATAATTAATATTATATGGGCTTGTGTCCCCTGGCATTTTTAATCCTAAATGACTACTTGCTTTAAATTTTTATGTTTCTCTTGTTTATTTGCAAAAATACTTACCTTATTAATGCTAGGATATTCCTTAGTTTTTCATATATTCTGTATTTAAGCCTTTTTTTTTTCTATCAGAAACTTTGCTCAAAGCTCTTTATAGAGTTTGCAATACACAGATAACAATAAGGATTATCTTTAACACATCACTGAAAACCACAAAATAGCAATAGGAATGTGTTTGATTTACTATATATCTGCAATTATTCCTTGATGTTCTCGGCATCTATCTTATCTAATAGCATATTAGTCATACTTTTATAGGCAGAGATTTTTAGGCAGAATAATCTGCCCAAAGGGAGAAAATAAGTAAATAAAGTAGATAATATAAATACAAGAGAATGAAAGCAGAATTAAATTCTTAAATAAATTAATTAATTAAGGGAGGTGCTAGGAAGACCGGGAAATCACAAGTTTTGATTGTCTGGGGCCAAACTGCACATTGAGTTAGTTGTTCCTATGCTCTATGATAGTTGGTCTTGTTTTCTGTCTTGAATATTCCAGAATGAGCATGAGGAATCTGCATTGACTGTAAGTAATGAAATTGTTTCTAATATTAGCAGGGAGTTGTTGCAAGATTGACACCAAAGTTCACTTACACYGCTTTGGGAACAGATTCACACATGGCTACTACCTGACCTGCAAACTTCATGTAGCTCTGCAGGGGGAAAGGAAGCTGGGTTTCCGAGATTTTTTGATGGCTTCTTTGGTGTATGTATGTGGATGGTGTATTTATGGATATGGCTATTTGTGTTKGGCTGTGCTTGTTTTGTTTGCTTCGTTTCTGCCAGAGGAAATTTCTGTAACACAAAAGGATTTAAACATAATTGCTTTAAGGTGATTAAAAACCACAATAAAAATCATGTTRCTTGGATAAGCAGGATAACTTAAATCAGAAAGGTTTCTTACAGGTATGTAAAGGTGTGAAGAAGGGAAAAACTATGTTAAAGCTGCTGAAACTAGGACAGTAATTCAAGGGCTTAATTTTGCAGTGGCCATGGAAGGGAAAGCTGGATTTCTGATGTTTTTTTTTCAGGTTCTGCAAAGATATGAAAGTCATCCTTGTGGATTTGCTGCTAGGACAACTTAGCCTAAGAGGGGCACCAAATAATTCTGATTAACAAGCTTATTTAAAAGCAACAAATCTCTTTCACAATAGTTTTTAAAAGAAATAAAGACACTTTTTTACATTGAAAATATGGATGGATTTTAATGTATTAAATAGATTATTTGGCTGAAGTAATCTGAAGCTGTTGAATATGTTTTTCTTTTTCTCTAGAAGATGCTTCTGGTAAGCCATCCTTTGTTAATGCAAGCTTAGAGCACAGAATCTCCATTTTAATATAGGTACTTCATTAAAGAGATGGGCTTCAACCACACATCTGTCTACGTGGCCAATAGATGGGAAAACACAAAACAATATTTTTCATTATAATATGAAATACTTATACCATGGTATAAAATTTAGTGAACTGAAAATATTAAAGTACAAGGAAAACAGCACAGTATACATACACACATGCAAGCAAGTTTGAAAATCCATGAAACTTCAATATAACAGAGGATTCACAATGAAATCTCAGTTATGGCTGGTTAACATGCCTTCAAGAAGATCCACAGTAGGGCTGACTGCTTTTTGGTGGTTTCCTTTTTTTTTTTTTTTCCAAGGGTACTTTTTCCCAGTGTAGCACAGAATAAACTTTCATGGTAGTGCAGCTGTATTAGAGTAACAATCAGTATATCAGAGACAAATTGTTACTTCTACTGCAAAGCAGCTTCAATGGCCTTTTGTATACCTTGTTACTTTCTACTTACTCTTCACCACCACAACAGGATTCTCTCTTCTGCATGGTATGAAATATGCACAAATAATGTTTAACAGTAATCTATTTTATACTGCTTTTCCTTATGAAATGAAAGCACGTAAAAGGGAAATTCCATAACTGAGAAATTCCATACCAGATATACAAACAATTTGCAAACCCAACTAGTTTCTTCTGTCAAAGCTTTTGGCTAAATATAAATATTTCATATAAAGGTCATAACAATCATTACTTTTAAACAATTAAAAAAAAAMCCCAAACTATAAAACGACTGATCCTTCCTCATAAGAGGATTATAAAAAATAATTTGTCCACACACATGCACACGTAGATATGACTTCTAAGATAAAAGTTTTTGACGTGTAATTTTCTGTAGTTTTTTCCATACCCTAGTATACCTGAGATCCACTGGTGACAAATCTCTCATTAGTTCACATCTGTTTGCCTCCAGTAATTCCAGTGTAGTTTCAGAACTCATCTGACCCATGCTAACAAATGAAAACTATATTGTGTAACATAATTAAACAAGACTGGGAAACGTGTCATAGGATAAATTTATAAGGAAAGGACATTTTAGGATATCTTTTTGACTTGTAGTTGCTATAGTAACAACACATTGCTTTTTTTGCTGTACATTTCTTTACTGTATACTCAGAGCTCTATGTGACAAAACAACTATTTTACAGTCTACAATTTAGTCTCAAGAAAAAGATTTTTCCCCCTCTGGGAGAAGAAGATTAGACTGGAGCTTACAGAGCTTCTAAAAGTTTGGGGTCTGTCAGCATTTCTGACTTAATTTCAGGGGTTTATGACCTACTTATAAAACTTCTTTATGGAAGGAAGCTTAGCACAGTTGCCTCCTTCTGGAAACATTCTTTAGTGCTTTTAATCAAAAAATTTTAAAATCCATTTCACAGCTTAATTTATAGGCAAATTAAAAAACAGTAGACTAGAGTAGTGACTTCTGATATCAGTTGTGCTAGAAATGAGATAAAAAGCTGATAGAGTGAAGAACATAGCATCAATAAAATGAAGGAACTGACGCAACTGAACTGTTAAAAGTTGAATAACTGCCTCTGAGCTTCAGAATACTTTCAAATTTTCATGTACATGTAATAGCACACCAGTCTGCTTTTGTAACAATGTTGAGTACCTACTATTATACATAATATATATTATATTATATGATGCTACAAATATTTCAGATTTCTTTTCAAAAGCAAATCAGAAATTTAATTCTCTCWCAACTAATTAGGTTCTTGCTTCTCATTCAAATTATTAGGGGCTTAGTACTAAAGTATATATTAACATTTCAGATGAATTTATATATAAATGTTTACCAGTAAACAATAGGGTTCCAATTTTTCACTGACACCTATGAAAACCTGTGATTCCATCTGGATTTCTGTTTCTGAAATTTCAAACAGATTTTTTTTTGTATCACTAAGTGTACAGAAGTTTTCTGCATCCATTCTAACAGGTTAAAAAACCAGTTTGTGCATTATTGTACATTATTGATGTCGAAATTTTTAGCAGTAATAAATGGCTAACATTCAAGAAAACAAACTCTGGAAAATTTCCRTATTGGAAACACATGCATGGCTGCTCCTGCATGATTAGCTGTATTTGTTTTGGGAGCAGCCCAGCTGGGTTTTGGGCAGGGTTGAGCAACAGGCAGCTACCAGTTCTGGGTTTCCTAAAGTAGTTACCAAACTACAGTGTGAGCATATCGTAGGTTCTTAAATCACTTMATAGCCCTGTAAGAGAAACTTTTTATTCTGAATTCCTATTTTCTTTGTAAGGTGAAATTATATGCTTACATAAACAGACTTACTCTGGTGGGTAATTTTTCAGTTTAAGAATTATCTCATTAAGAGAATAAGTGTTTTTGAAGAAAACTTAGAGCCTGCAAACAGGCAGGTCATATRACACAGATGTTTTACTATAGACTCTCCTTTAGAAATAGTAAAAATTCAAAAAGGAGAGTTTTTCTGTAGCCTCTTTTACACAGTATCTTGGTATTAGGGAAAAAGGTTTTCTATACACGGCTGAATCCAAAGCAATTTCTGGCTGACCACAAACTAAATACATTACCCTACTTATATTAACTGAAGTAAGAATATGATAACCATCTCTAAAATCTGGCTACAGAGAGTCTTCTGTCCCATGTCATAAAAAAGTGGAAGTCTGAATAATGTAGCATTTCAAGCCATTACTACTTTTGAGCAGATATCTAATATCACCTACTGAGGGTTCATAACCCCCAGGAATGGCAAAATCTGACAGAAGAGAGTCRTGACATTAGAAATGCCAGCACAAGGCCATTTATCTTCACAACTGAATATTAAGTGAGTCCTTAACCTAGATCATGGCTCCTAGGCTCAGTAAGAGCACAAATAGTAACTTGTGCACAGATGTGTTAAGCATATTCATAGTTAAAAAAAAAAAAAAACCTAACAAAAAAGCCAAGCACAAATACACCACAAAAAACCCCCAACATTAAAAGCCAGAAAATTGAAAATTGTATCAGGAATGATTCAGTGTGACATTTCTGCAATTCCTCTCATCAAAATATTCTATTTTCAATGAGGTTTTAGAGTTCACACTTCAGTGAAGTGAAAGGGACACAGGATATATGAGATTTTTGCTTTGCTGCTGTTGTTTGAACAGGAGACTATTCATTAGTGCTTTACTAATGGTTGTGATGGCTGTGTCTTTGCAGTGGAAAAGGTCATCTTATTATAAAAACAGCAGGCACAGCATTTTCTGGACAGTACTGCACACAGGCAAATCCACCATCAGAGAGGACACACCACTTTTTTTGACCTGCAGTTTTGTTCTCTCTCTCTTTTTTTTAAATTTTTTTTTTTTATTTTTTAAGCAATCTGGACTTTTTGCATTATTGTATCAGAAGCTTCAACCAGTGATTTGCAAAATACAACTTTACTCCTGCTGAAGCCCACTGATTAGATCAGTAGAGGGAGCATGCAGACATTTCTCAATAATAACCCTTTGATCTGAGTGCTGATGGATGCTATCAGCTGCTTATGATATTTTTTAATGGATGTAAATGCTGCTTGGTTAACATAGTTTCAAGCATCCTTTTGCTGCTTTAATATGTCAAGGAAGAGATGGGGTCAAGTCACAGTAATTTGCCTCACTTTTGATTAAAGGACTGTAGAGGCATAACTTCATCTGATGCAGCTCAGGAAGCATCTGAGACAACTCATGGGAGAGGGTAAGGCAAAAAACTGCTTTCTCCCCATCTCCTTGAATATTAAAGGTTGCATTCCTTCTAGCCCTATTCTCCTACGAAGTATGTCATAAACCAGTTGTTTGAAAGCACCACARTATAGACAGAATACCAGTAATTAAATATCATTTAAGCTATTTGGAAACAACCTTGATTCAGCATTCCTTTTTTACAGATTTTTTTTCTCAGTTTGATTAAGAAATAGAAGTTACAATAGGAAGAGAACTGTAGAAAAGAAACATTAGGCTAGTTACAGAAAATCAAAGGCAGAAAGGAAGCTACTTTTTCTCATTTTTATAAGACATCTTGGTTATTGACTGTTCCCTTAAGGCAATGTTCTGGTCTGGAATTTGACTATAAAACTTACATCTTGGGGTTCTCTCTCATTGACTTAAGTTTTTCATGATCTCATTTTCTCAGCCTTCCTTTTCCTTTCCCTTTATTACTTTTTTTCCTTTCCCTCATGAATGTCAGTTACAAGAACTAAATTGTCCTTTTGATTCTAGAGACAACTTGAGGGTTTTCCTGGGCACAGTTAAAGACCAGCAGTGGAAAAAATGCACATGTGGTCACATTTAACTTAGAGTGTAGTGTAACACTAATAGCAGAAATCAGAAATCATCAAATACTATTGCACTGCTGGAAAACTTCAGTAAGCAGAGACTGTGGCTCCATATATTTGACTGATGGAATGAGAAGAAGAAAACCTGACCCCAGGCTGTGCTTGCTGAAATGACAGGAAAAAAAGAAGCCTATATTTATAGGAGGGGGAAATCACTATAAATTTTAAATCCAGCCAATGACATCCAGAATATTTTTCTACTGAACCTTAGAATTCACTCTCAGGGAATGTGTTTCACTTACCTTAGGCTAAGGAATGACCTTTCTTCATTTGTCTCAGACTGCAACACACCCATCCACACCACAATTTTTTTTCTTCAAGGAGAGACTCTCTCATATCTTTTAGTAGGGAACAGTAATGATACAAGATAAGAAATCAAGATTGTAGAATTGCGGATGTGTTCCAGGTAGATTTCCTGCAAGTGAAGCTATCTATAGGACCAAAAGTCCCAAAATCCTGCAGAGAAAGGGCTCTGAAATTGGCAAAGTATTAGTCTATGCACATTGTGTTCAGCAAACCTGGGCTCCATCTCTTACCTTGGGTTGTATTTGTTTCCCTACACTGTGCTCTTAGACATTAGTCTGTCAGAGTTCTTGCCCAGGAAGTCAGATACTTGATCTAGATCTTTCCATCTCCCAGAAGTGCCATGTGTATTGCCCAGGACTTCTTAAGTGGGCAACATAAAAGCAGTACTTTGAATACAGAACTTCTTGTACCATGGCTAGGATCATGAAATATCTTTTATTGGTTCTTTGGAGGTATGATRGGTTTTCATTCTTGTGTGCACAGCATCCCTTGTAAAGCAAAGAACTGTAAAGCAGCCATACACTCTAATGTTTTTTTAGTCTTAGGAGTAGAGACCTCTTGAAAATGAGGAGCAGAATGTATACAGCACCACATGCTAACCTAGAACATAATATACTGTTCTGTTTGGAAAGCATTTGTTGAAAAACTCTTTGCTATTTTATAGGTCAGCTTCAGCTTCCCCATTAACAATGTCACCAATTAATTGTTGTACTCTTAATGAAAGGAAATATGGTCATGATGTTGTTTCTCTATTCTGTTTGAGATTAACCAAACTCAATGGAACAGAACTTAAAAACTCGATTATTGTCTTCCAGTTTTGAACCATCATAAGAACATGGGTAAAATCTAGRCATCAAGCCGATAAGACCACCCTGCTTTTAATCCTCATGGCTGTAGTTTAAACTGTAGGAAAGTTATGACTGAAAATAAAAATATAAAATAATATTTGTTTTGTTGTTTTGATGTCTTGAAGATAGATATTTTGATGTCTTCTTCTCTTTGGCTACCTAAAAAGCAATTTTTCCTTCTAGGTAGTTCTAAACTGATAAAGAACCTAGACAATCCATCCTATTTCATTAATTTAAAAGATTATGCTCGTCTAAAAAGTACGCATGCGGTACCTTGAATTAGTAAAATCCTGAAGGTTAAATTCCAAACTAGGAAATCCATAGATATAGTAGTCTATACTATTCTTTAAGAATTTAGTATACCTGAAGAAAAATAATTTCAAGGAACTTATATGAATACTACTAGCATGAGTCTAACAAAGAGTATGCAACTTTTAATAAGTGATGAAAGCACACAACTGAAACAGTGACATTTCTAAATATGTAAAAAATGTCTAAACCCAAATTTTTGTTTGTTTCCAAATTGATGAAAGCTCCAGGAAATGAGGAAAACACAGCAAAATAATACTTATAAAAATCTTGGAAAGCAAGACACTAATTTTTATAACAGTGATTTCTTACTCTTTTGAAGAGTTTATCAAAAGCAACAAGATATTTGTTTTAGTAGAGATTGCTACTATCTAGCAGTGAATGAACCTTAACAAAATAAAACTCTATGAAATGTATAAAATATAGCAGTAATTTCAAGTTATTGATTTGAGGGAGGAAAGAGGGCGCAATTTGATGTGATTAAACCATGTTTCATAGTGCAGCTCAAAGAGATTACTCTTAATTAAACAGTTATTTATTACAAAACAAGATTTCATCTAACTACTGCATTCATTCAAGGACTAGTAGTTCACTGTAAATGGAGCCAGTCACTCAATTAAAGACATGGCATTTAATAGGATGTCAAATGCTAAGGTTAGGGAAAATTTCTCTGTTTCTSTCTATAAACGTGAGATTGTGTCCTATTTTTGCTGCTGTTTCTTTGTAGCATTTAATCCACATTAGCCCAGTGTACATTTGTAGTGTGAGAGAAGTGTAACAGTATCATAATTACTTATAGTAATTAAAATTCAGCATTTCACAGAAATCACTGACAGTGTTTTGCATACTGTACTGTTATTTTCTCCATATTATTTCAGCTATCTATTTGACTCACACTAAATTTCCCTGCAAAAGCATTTGCCCTTTGGAGATTGAAAGATAAAAGGTTTTATAAAAGGCTGTCAGTATTGGAAATGCAGTAGATGTAGGGAACTGCTAATTGCATAACATGGYGCTGCAAAACTAGTTAATTTTCCAATTGAATACCATAAAGCAGTTTTCAAAAAGGATCAAAACAGGAAATCATGATGCATGACCTTTATATGGAAATCACTTCTGGGGCAAGCAGGAAATATAAGTGCAGGAAATGGGGTCCTGGGCTCTGGGTGGATGGAGGAAGGCACCAAAGAGGCTGGACTGGAACAGTCATGCCCAATATTGTCTTCAGGCACCTGACAGTATTTATGTGCAGCCTCTTTCATGCTCTGTCTTCAAGGAAAAGAGTAATTCTGCCATTTTCACCAGAAATAAAAAAAACAAAACCAAACCAAAAACAAAAACCAAAAACAAAACCAAAAAAAACCCAAAAAAAAAAACCAGTAAGAGGGTGTTTCAGAGTGGTTTAACACAATTAAATGCCTAAGTCACCTTTTTAAGTTCTTAAGGAACTTGACTGTCTAGCTCTTTATATAATCCCTGGAATCAGCAAGGAACCATTAAGACATTTGCAATTCAAATATAACAATGTTCTTTTTGGATCTGGTTATTTTAGCACAAGGTCTTTAAAATACTATATAAATTGCTTCTGCAGTTTTACATACTTAATTACTAGATTTAGTATCTCTTATATAAACATTCTGAGATAAGAAAGCACTTGCTAGAAATCTAATGTAATTCAAAATAATCATTTTTTCAATGAAATTTCTAAATATGTTATTTTTATACTTAGGAGAAAAATTTCATATTTAGTTTACCCTTTCACAAGCGTGAAACATACATTTACCCTTACAGAACAAATATAGACATATCCATGAAATACAAGATATACCTATTGTATTTGTAGTGAAAATCACCTACAAGTAAACTGATACAAAGTTGAAACCACTCTGACAGTATTATTACGTGTACTGTATAAAACTAGTGGGATTTTCTGTTCAAGTTTAAAACTAACCTATATATTAAGTAAAAAAAAWTTGGTTTTGACTGTCTTCTAATTATTTCCATGTGTACCTTTTACCTCCTGGCAAATAATGTGAGGTTTTTACTCCATTTCTCTGTCTTGCTCTTGGTCTAAAATCCTTGGATGGTGAGTGAGGTCAAAGCTCTTCAGTGAGACACAGAGTTTCACTTAGCTGTTAAAATGCATACAGAGGTAAATGAGGTTGTATATCAAATACAACCTTTGTCTTTTTTGTATCTTTTAAATAATGGAGAATAAAATCATCACCCAATTAATAGGACCAATCTTTTGATACAACTCCACTGTAATTACTAATCTAGAAAAAAAATCCCAAATACTACACAAATTATATTTTGGGAGTAAGTAATTGAAATCAGTAAACAGGATGTTGTTTTGTTTTTTTTAATATAAAATAATTTTAATACTAAAAGATAAGGAATAACTATTTATATGGATTAGATATAACTCTAGGAAAATCACACCCATAACAGAAGCACTTCTGAGATATTTTTGCTCTTTGTAGCCATGTATGTTTTATTTTATTTTATAACCTAAAAGCATACTGACAATGACCTTCTAAGAAGGTTCAAAGGCAAGTTTAAGTATCACTTAGCATATTTTTCCAAAAGAATTCCAGAATTACACAAATGTTCTCTAGAGGTCATCAGATTAGCTGTAAACCAATCTGGAAAAATGAATTCAGGAAGTTTCACTGAAGTATTTCATTAAATACTACCCAATTACCCTATTGTTTTCTTTTCTTTAGAATATTTTTTTAATATCTCTAAAGATGATTCAGAGTGTAGTAAAAGTCAGGGGAATTTTGTGAGGTAAAATGAAATCTGGCAAAACTGAATTCAAGATTTATGTCAGATATGAATTTGGATTGATATATTTTCTGGATAAAGCAGCTGAAGCAAATATTCTCCTGAAATATTAGTATACTGTACAGAATAGAGATATCTAGTGCTCCCGCTCTGGAAACCCATCTACTCCACAAGAAGACACAAGGAAATAATTCAGCGGAGACTGGGGATCATTTTCCCATTAACTTTTCTTGAATGATCCTTCTGTGTTTATTTCACACCACAAAGYGTAAATATCTCTTTTAGCTGGTTCTTAGCAATCCCTCAAAACAGACATCCTTCTCACATTCTTACTAAGTTTCAGTTCTGTGTATTTGACATATCAGTGTAGCTTCTGTCAATAACCAGGTTTGATCCACTGCTGTGCTGCATAATTTCCATATGGGTGGCCTGCAGCAGTTGTATTATTAGGGATAAACTACAGAAGTCAGCTGCAGGCAATTTGATGAAACTGTATTAGACTTTGTGTGAGTTCTGAAGACTTTTTAATTTGCCTTTCACTTTTTTCCCCCCACTTGAKTATTTATGGATGTTATCCAGAAAAAAAGAAGAAAACAAAGAAGCTGAAACTAGTGCGCAACCTTCCTCAGTTATGAAATGGATGGCTCTTGTGAGGTCATAACACTTGAGAACCCCAKAAAAAGTTACTCTACAGTAAAGTTTTAAAAGTTCAGTCACAAAACTAATGTTTGCACAAAATATTTTTAAAAAATACCACCTACAGAGAGCAAATTTTTTCTCTGAGAGTTGATTAAATGTTAAAAATCTTAGCTGTTTGCTGAAAATACACTACTGTCATAGAGGTCCTGATTTTATTCTGAAACCTTCCCAAACCTTTAAAAGTAAGTCATTCCTATCTAAGTAAGGTTTCCATAGGAGGGAACCAAGATGTATGCTTTTGGTTTTTCAAAGACAATGTTAAATAGATACTGGGCGGGTAGAGGAGTGCTTGAGGTCAGAGAAGAGAGTAACGAGGCAGAAATGGAATAACTGCATTCCTTCTTATAGTTTTCCCACTCCATATGAAAACTATTGCTGTTTAGGTTATGTCCTAAAATGTACTATGAAAATATCTTGTTTCAAAGATTTTCTGAAAATCTTGTTAAATATTTTTAAAAATAGAATTTGTGAAATCAATCAATTGTTTAATTATAGTGCTTGTACCTTKACTTTTGGTTTCTGTCCAGACCTGCCTCATTTTCTTGACAAATTTTGCTCTCCCTCACTATCCATTATTGCATCTAATGTAGTTTGGCATCGGGAATACCTTGTAGACAGCCGACAGAAACATTTCCTTCCATTACCCAGATGGGCTATTCAATAAGTACAGCACAAGTGACCTTGTCACTCCCATATTTTCAAATACTCTTTTCATCTGAGCATTAATCAAAAGACTCTGTTCCTCCAAATCTAATAAAGATATCTTTATCTTAGATTCTGAGCACAACTGAGACAATAATAAGAGAACTGTATTTTGATTATTTATTCCAGAATCCAATTTCAGATTTCAAACTAGTGCCTATCTAAGACCAATAAGTTCCAGTAAAGTGCTGCAGTGGGAATTAAATTTAACAATATTTCAGCACTAGCATTTCTTCTTTGTAGTGACAGATGATTAATCCTCCTAGATAAAATCTTTCAGAAGAAAGAGGGGGAAAAAGTATTTTTTAGTGAAGTTTGAACACACTTTTGTCCTAGATAAAATGGAACACTTCATCTAGAAAATTATGTACAGTTTTGTTCATCAAAGTAAACACACAAACAAAAGTAAATACATGTTTTCCGCAAAGCTAAGACATCTTCCTAGGCAATTTAGGGATCTATATCATATGCATATGATATTACTGTTTTATTCTCATTAAACTAACATTTAAATGAGGCTTCAGTGAGAAAGTGTCATTGTTCTAAGTTCTTATCAAACATATAGTAGAAAAAAACCACCAGCTTTTGCTTCTTGTCTTCTTGTAGTATGAATAATATCCTTTCAGTGATTTTGTTTTAGATGGGCTCCTTCAAAGAATGTAGTACTCTGACTAAATGTACACTCCTAGATCTGAGTAGCCTGTGTAGAAAACCTTTGCATTCTGCATAGGAAAAGAGAAGGACCTGGGGGCCTGGTGAACAAGAGGTTAACCATGAACTGGTAGTGTGCCTTGTGGCCAAAAAGGCCAAGCAGAATCCTGAGGAAAAACATTGACAGAAGATAAAAGAGGTGATCCTGCCCCTCTGCTCTATCCTAGTGAGGCCACATATGGAGTGCTGTTCCCACTTTTGGGCTCCTCAGCTCAAAACAGACAAGGAACTACAGGAGAGGCCCCAGTGGGGAGCTATGAAGATGATGATGGGACAGGAGCATCTCTCTTATGAGKAGAGTCTGAGGGAGCTGGGCCAAATTCTTTTTCAGTGGTTGCCAGTGAGAGGAAAAGAGGCAAAGGGCATAATCTGGAGCATTGGAATATCCATCTGAACATGACGAAAACTTATTTACTGTGAAGATGATCAAGCACTGGAACAGCCTGCCCAGACAGGTGGTGGAGTATCTTCTCTGGAGCTATTCAAAATCTGCCCGGAAATGATCCTATGTGACCTGCTCTGGATAAAACTGCTTTATCAGAGAGGGTGCACTAGATGGCCACCTGAGGTCCCTTTCAATGTCATTCAGTGACTGTGATTCTGCTTCCTATTATGTTTCATCTTTGTCCACAGTTAACACCTAAGCTAGGTCCATTCAATTCTGAGTATATCTGTTTCTCTCTWTTGACTATAAAATGAACCCAGAACCAAGTAGTTCAAAAGTATATGTTTATCCTTTAGACAGTTAAATGAAATAAATCACTCAAATCAGATTTAAGGTAATTAAACAGATGATGTCTCTGGTGCACTAGTTTAGTTTACTTTTGCTGTAATAATATGAAGTATTTGTCCCTCTTTTCTGTTTCAGGATTTTTTCTTTGGGATATAAAGTTAAAGAAAAGAAATCTTCCTCGCCCCACAGTTGCTCTGCCAATGGTGAATGAATAGTTTTCATTTTGCCAATTCCACACATCCAAACCATCCCACCCCCTGGATTGACAATTGGCCAAATAAAGGATAATTTGTCTGCTGATGACTAATAATTCAGATTTCTTCTTTGTTACTTTTAAGACTGGAAATCAGCATTCTTTGCATGATCTGTCATATTTTACTCTTGCTACCACTGATATTGGACTATTTTTTTAATTTCTAAAACTAATAGGTTTATTATAAGGAGGTATTTATGAATAATACCCAGGCAGCCCTGGGCCTCTACTTCCTGTTCAGTAATATTTTAYTATGATATGTGGCATTTCTCCCTCAGTATTTTCTGAAGAAATAAGAGCTGCGAGAAATTGCATGATATGTTTCTAAAATTTGAATTAATATTTTAATGATGCATTATATTTTATTGTCTGTAGTACCATATACTGTAGAGTTCCATTTGGTTTAAACTGAAAGGAATGCACTGATAAGGTAGAAGTGCTGTCAGTGCAAGGGCAAGCCAGGCTCACTGTACAGCAATTACATTGGCTGATTAAAAAAATATAAGCATCTCATGAATCAGGATRGTGTTATTCACTTTCTTTCTCTTAAGGAATATTTTAATACACGTGATTAGAAATTGACGGGGTCTCTAAACAATGAAATATCATSAGAATTTCAACAGCACTTGTTGAAATGCTTGGAAATGCAGAGATTATTTCTCCTTTACTTTCTTAAGGCTATCCTCTCCCTTTTACATATATATATATTTTTTAATTCCCTTTTAAATTTTCAGATATGGCCTATAAGTGTGCATCTTGCTCAGCTTAAGTATAGACTGTCCCATTATGTTCTCTGAACTGTTTTGTAGCTTGTTTTATGAAAGTGTTTTACACCTTCTTCCCTTGTGTGCTAGTTGTAATTCACTTTCATTACAGCAGTTTAGCAGTAAATTGTACCTTTCAGGTCTAGCATTCTTTTTAAGACTCCCTGCAATAGTCACGTAATGGTTTTTTATATTGCTTATTAGAATCAATTCAGTACTGACCAGCTGCCTGCCCCCACAAGCACTTGGTTGCCAAGGGCCCATATGTCTCAATCTTACATGTGAAGCTATTTCTACAGCAGGAGGYACACATGCATACATTAGACATGCAGTCTGTTTCAGTGAGCACACAAGTACTAGTGAGGTTCAGGAGCTTGATACAAATCAGACTCTTCTTTCAGCTACSAAAATAGACAAAAATTTTCTTCCTTGGTAAGAAGGCCTTTTAGCAGCATGGATGAGGAGGCATGCTGTGCTGGAGAAATTGCTTACGCTTTCATGGCATTGAAAAATTTACCCAATATCCCCTTATGGACATGGAAATAGTGTTTTCTRTATGACAACACTCTGGAACTGCTGGTTGTGAAMYTWATCACTAGGGAATCTACATAACTTGTCTGTGAATATGTTYTGCAGATGAMAAAATTAATTTGTTTGAATAAAAGCTAGATTTCTTACAGATTATTATTCTGTGAGTCTGTACTACCTCAAAAARTATTCAAAGTCCTGYACTTCTAGCTGCTTTGTGTTGAGTGATATTTCAGCTTGGACTCAAGTTGACTGAGACCTCAGAGGACTGAGTCCCCTGGCTTTTCTAGCTCATTCAGTGATAATTAATAGCTGACCATTGATCTTAGTAACACATCTGATTTAAATAATTGAAAAAAAATAATCCTCCCCCTTTTCCATCTAACACCACAGGAACAGAGTGTTTAATGATAAACCAATACACATGTGAGTTTCTTTGCTATCCAGACACACATTTGCAACATCCCTACTAATTAATTTTGCCACACAGTGATTTACTTACAATATACTCACATGCATTGAGGCAGAGGATGAAAACTCATCACTGCATGCTTCTACCCAATAGCCCTATCACAAACAGGTACGTTAAAAAAAATCCATCCTATATTTTTCCTGCTGCATTCAGTATTACAGCAGAATTTTAGGAAGTCATATTCCAGTTTACAGAGTTGCACTCTGACTATTTTCAATACAGTAWGTATTTACAATATTATATATGGAAAAGAGTTCTATAGAAAATACATTGAACCTACAAAGCATATRTTTTTCTACCTCTGAGTCAGTTATGGCAAAATCAAATTCATAGGAGAGGATGCATCTGATCACTTGTGCATACCAGTCATCAGATATCTACATAAATTGCCCTCTCAGTAASTGGTGGAGAAAGTCAGGAATTTCCAGAGTGTGATTTATCAGATGTATGGGAGAACTGTCCTTTAAAGTGCAAAGGATCTTACAGAAGTGCTTTTTTTCTAGCTACAGAGTGCAGAAGCAGCTTTGATAACCACCTCAAATACAAACAATCAGATTAGAGACCTTTACATTTCAACAGATGAAACATGCACTTATTTTGTATCCAGTTCTGCACAGTTTCCATTTAGCTGGGCACAAACCTTTAAAACCTCAAAGACTTTAAATTATTCTAAAAAAAATTAGTACATTGATTTTAAAATATGAATAAAAAGAAAAAATATAATGTAATAAAAGTATCTAAGGCAGGAGAGTAGGATATAGGCTGGTAGTAGATGGGAATAGAGATGAGTATAGACTGGTAGAGAGWAAGAAACATTAAAGGATCTGGTATTTGAGAATTAGTTATCATATACTGTGTTCCACCAAATATTTTTATAYGTGACAGAAAAAGTATTGCATCACAGCTGTAATTTTTAATGCCTACTTGTCTGTGGTGCTATACAGTGTTGAGCAGTTCATTATGAAACATGAAAAACTTTGAAGAGCATTTTATTGACAAGGAAATAATTTTAGTAGTTGGAGGTTTTCTTTAGGAATTACATAAACATAATAAGAACTACTAAATGAAAGACAAATGAGACAAATTTTCTGCAAAGAGACTTGTAATGCTCATTTATTTGACAGGGAGGCATTAAAAAAAAAGAAAGGCCAAAAGACACTTGGGTGATTATTTAGGTGTGCAGGCAGAGTGCAAAACCAGATAATCTTYAATCCATCTGCAATGAATCTCAACAGTACACTTAAATTAATTCTTATTTGGTATTGATTTTAAGACATAAATTATTTCGCTAGAAAGAAAAAAAAAATTAGAAGAAAAATCAAACTTTTAATTCTAAATGTAGATAAATGAGTGTATCTTAATGTGGCACCATATTAATGTTCCAGGAACTTTCTTTGACACATATTTATTGTACATCTCACTAATTCATCCAAGGAGACTTGCAACTCTAAAAGGTGCACAGGCCAAAGTATAGTTAAAAGCTTTAAATAACATAATGTACATTTTCTACTGACTGAAAGATGATTTCAGCATCTTCCATGGGACATTAAGTGCCCACTTTCCAAACAATTTGGGCTTGGACAGATGCATTCTTCACAATGAAATTCACAATAAACAGTAATTGAGAACTGTAGAGATCAGTAGACTTTATAAAAAGATGATGAATATAAACATCTTAATTCTCATCCTGTAATTAATTCCTGCATACCAAGCTAAGTGCCAGGAGGCACCACTTTCTTCTGTTGATGCAGTTAAAAGCAGAGAGTGGTGGTAAAATTATTCCCTTAAGGCATAAAAKGCATAAAGAATAATCCTTGTATTTTTAAAATCAACTTTTGCAGGCTATGTTTCTGACAGAAAACCTTATCAATCCTTATCTTACCACATGCAAATTTTTTCAGGGAATTTCACAATTCTCAGAAGGTTGCCAGAAAACCAAAAAACTGTAGACTTTGAGGGTAAAAGTAGACTTATAGTTTTCTCCTTTTTTAAGATAARATGATCAATAATTCATTGGGCCAAAGAAGAAGAACAGGAATCTTTAATATTGTSATTAGGACAGATGGTAGGATTCCAGACCTAATTTTTTTTCTTCACTTATTTTTGGTACATTTTTTTTCATCTAACAACTGATGAGCATCAAGTGTTCCAGCTGACCTTCAAAGTATACATCCAAACCAAAAATCTTGTTTYAACTTTGAATTCCTTGTGCAAAACAAAACACTTTTCACAGGAGACCTCAACACACAACTAATAAATGAATCATAGTTTCTTTTATGACAGATTGATTGCYTTGTGAATACAGAGGAAGCAGCAGATCTATCTTAACTTTTAAAAGTCTTTCATAGTTCAGTTTTTACATGCAAGCTAGGAAAATATATAGATGAAATACCATATACTGAATGCAAAATATGTAACTATGGAGTGAAAGAACAAGACATGATTAACTTTGTTTTCCTCCTACCCTCTAAAAATACTATTAGAACTATACCTGTACTGATGATTGTGTTAACTTGCTGAAGGCAAAGTTTTAATATGCTGGAATAAATCTAAATAGTATATACATTAGTTACAGTGCACTAGATAKTCCAAGAACAATCTGGCATCTCATAACTACCAAGAAATTTGTATAACTGGACAAGAGCATATGTCTCCACATACTTTAACTTGATTTTATATAGTTTAAAATGTATAGTTTAAATTCAGTGCTGTAGGACTTAAGACTTTCTGGTCTTGTGGAAAATGTTATCTAACACCCGCACCATATTTAGCTTTTTAATCTCACATGCATAGGTATTTTTTTTCTTAGTGGTGGATTTTTTTTATTATTGGTTATTTTTGAATCTGTTTCTATTAATCTAAGTAAGACAAAAATTAATGAAAATAATGTGCTTGGAGAAGCAAAGAAATGTCTTGCAGTAATGTGTTTTTTAATTGTTAATAGATCTTGAAAAGAGTCTATATTCTAGATTATTTTATTATTTCTACTGAAAGYTTCTGTCATGACAGAGAATGATAATATCAGGCCCAGTCTTTATTTCAAAACCATAGAGAGMCTTTGATCTGATCCCCAGATACTGAAGTCAGTGAAAATAAAACCAAGAYGAGAAATCCAACTAAACTCTGGTCCAGAAAGTAATCTGACAGTAGATTTCACAAATCTCTTGTATTCCATATTGTTGAAGAAATGCTCTGCTGCATATCAGCATGGTAAATATGTACATGGTAAATAACATTGAATATGATTGCGAGTTTGCTATACAAGGACTCCTTGAAAAACACTGGAGGGACCAAAACAACTGTAAGAGCTGCTGAGTTGGTTTTAGTGTTTTGTCCTAGTGCAAATTTAGATAACACTGTGGATGGAATATTATCTTTAATTATAAAGATAAGTAATGTTAAATCTAGTTTAATAYTTTGCATGCTCATAAGAAACAAAAATCTTGCTTAGTTGTATACAGTAGTTATATACACTTGAAATATGCAAAGGCAGGAGTTTTTCATTTCAGCTGGACAGCTGAGTATTTAACAGAAAATTGTATCCTTTTCTTCTCAGGAGGGATCCTAGTTACGCATGACTCTCCTAACAGAGAGCTAGACTTGTTACTTTCAGGCTGTGGATCTTTCAATGTATCTTGGATAATGAGTGTTCTGAGCTCTGGAAATGTGAATGAGTTGTTGCTAACTGGATGTAAATAGAATGGACCCATGACGTTCAAGAAGATGGTGACTCCCATCCACATTAAGCCCTCAGTTCTGTTGCAGAGTGTGGGCATCCAGGATTGATGAAACAATATATATATCTYTGTAACTCTCTGGGGTTGAATTTGGCTGGGCTATTGGAAGAAGGGATGAGGATGGTTCTCCTAGACTACAGAACTGTTTCAGTATGAACTTTGAGAAATTCATTATAATTCATATTGTCCTTATAAGCATTCAGTTTCTTTCCAGCAATACTTGAGCTATCATTGTCCCTCTTTATCCTTCCTATGGTGGCACAATAATGCATGGTACTGTGTACACTACCAAAAAATGGGGTTGATGGASGCAAAATATGTAAATGGAGGAGGCTAGTGAACAAATACAAGGATTGATTGGTTCATCAGCTTTTTATCCAGTGACAGAAGTATCAAATCTGAGACCAAATTTTGATGAGACTGGAATATTGTCTTGCTAAGAGTCCTTCAGATGTCATTTCACAAAACTAGTAGAAACTGATGCAGCTATGACTTTTGAGCTGGCTCAGATTTATTTTCGTTCTTAAAARCTCAAGGTTTTGCTATTGACTCAAAGGTGATCAAAGGTGCCTATGGTTTTAATGTCCTTTATTTTGAAGCCTGGAATCAGGTTCAGCCCTCCCATAATTTATGGATTAACCATAAATGATGTTTAGAAATCTTCATGAGGTAAAGCAAAAGATGGTTGGTGGTTTTTTCTCATATCCTTGACATATAACAAAAAAAAAAAAAGGAAAAAATATGTCATATTTCCACAAAAAGTTATGGACATCAAGCTGTATGCGTTTTTATACTAACTGCAGAATAATAGAAAATACAATATTTAAACTTAGGTAAGTTCATGTTCATTACTAGAATGCAACAGATAAATTGGCAGTAACAATAACAAACAAACATATAAAACAGCTCTCTGTAAGACTTTGTCCAATGCCTATTAAAAAGCTGTTCAGACATTGTAAATTGTAAACAATATTATGTTTAGTTAATATTTTTCWTTTAAAGAGAAAATGCCGCTGAACTTACTTTGCACTTGTACACATTTCATAGACAGCAAAAAAGAATATATGTAGGCAAGTTACGGTTGTTGACAGAATATAATGAATAATGAATTATCTGCWTAATATTCAATTAATACCAACACATGATCCATTAGAAATAGACAATGCTTAAAAGTTAGTATGCATTAAAGCACAATAAAGTGAGTAGGTCTAATTGAAAATTAATAAAAGTCCTCAAAGTGATAATTAGCATTCAGGAAAAGATTGCYTAGAAGAAWGGTGCCTTGAAATGGAAACTAGTCAAATAGTCCAAACATTATAGGATTTGGCAAACACTGCTGTTCCAGAATGTACTGCAAATMGGYGYTCCTGACCAGATCCTTCCTCTTGTTTAGCATTATGCTATCTTTACTGAAGACATTTCTAAAGCAGGGTCAATCTCTAACTGGAAGGGTCTTGCTATTGGCTCAATGATAGACCATGTTTAAGTCTTGAAGTGTTGGGTCAGCATGACTCTGGGAAAGTRTCTGATATCAATACAAATAAATTCTGTAGTGGCAAGTTTACATTCTCCACTTACTGAGTAAAAGATCCAGAGTATAAATGTAAAACACTTAAATGAATAAGYAGTCATACTGYRGTTAAATAAATGGGCTACAAATTGAAGAGGTATAAGCAATGTGATGCTAATAAAAATACTTGATAAAAYTCTGAAATATATTAAAAAGTATGTCACAAATAAGACATGAGATGAATATTTTACTTATTTTGATACAGCAGAAAAAACCTTAAGCAGTGTCTGATAACCACTTTGGGGCAAAGTAAGTTAAGAAAGGTGTAAAACAAATTGGAAAGCCAAAGGAGAGTGACAAAAATACTAATCATTTTCAGCAAAAATGATTTAAGTGTCGTGCAAAATATTTTCATTCCAAAGACAGACATGCACYGGAATATTTAATTTACATAGAAATCACAAAATACTTTTCAATTAAGGTTTTTAAGGATGTGTCTGTGAAAGGAGCTGGGGTCTATTGAATATAGTTTGAAAAGATGAAGATGAATGAATTCTGGAGAGATTTGTATTTCCATGATTCTGCAATATTTTGGCTTATTGTAGTCTTCTTCCTGCTTTTGAAATGTCAATGCTTCAAYGATAGTATTCAAAAAATTTATGAAGGGCTTTCTGACTATATCTACTTTAGATTATCATCATCTCTATGATATTCTGTATAACACAGGACATAAAGTTACACCAGTGGTGTGTTCTTTGTTGCTGAAATATATTTGAATTCTGTATTTGAATTCCTCAGCTATACTAATCACATCAGCAGGTTGGTTTGATACATTTAATCAGTCCTTCACACAGCTGTGATTCTGAACAATGATGCACCCCCACCAGSACTACCTCCAACCTTATACAGCTCTCTGAGACACTTCAAGTTAATCCTGTTTATGTAATGAAGAAGTGCAAGATAATACTACATTGTAGGTAGGTCTAAAGATCAGTACAGMGAAAAAGTAGTGTCACACTAGTGACAGGTTCAAAATGCCATCCCAGACACTTCTGAAATAAGAGCATTACTTTAAAAATTGTTTTTTAGCTTTCTAGTGTGATACAGACTCTAAGTTTTCTGTTTGCTCTCCATTTCTGCTATGATTCTTAAGAAGCTTGGGCCAGGAGAAAATCCCTGTAGGAGGAGAAGCAATCTAATATACCGAGTGAAAATTTGAGATACTGCAGGGTGAGGCAAAGGATCTTACAGACATGTTGTAAGAGGCTTTGGTTTAAGCAAAGTTGCAGAATCTGGTAAGAACTTGGCAGTTCATTGCAAACAAAAAAGTTGCTAACCTGACAACAAGAAATGTTAGATGCCAAAAGTCACCAGAGAACAGGGGGAAAAAAAAGAAAAAGTTAATTGTTATTAATCTTATTTGATTAGTCCTTGTCTAGCTATTTTGAGTGTTCAGTCAAGAGACACTTAGGAAATGAATCAGMACATGATGCATTTCATCCACTTATATCCCATATTCTCCCAGCTGTTTTCAGGTCAATCAATTTCCTGACCTTTTATTAGTTGCATATTTACTACCGCCATTGAATCTCTCTTCCATATTCTTATTAAGCCACTTTCTGAACCCTTTATCAATTAAAAAAAMCTATTTAAAATTATTCTAGATTATACTGAAATAAAACCTAATTTTTATGGCTCAAAGACTTCTTGTTTTACCTTTGGTTCAATAAATTTCACCACTGAAAAGTATCCTGGTATTTTCATGGTCCTGTGCACTAAACAAAAGAAATAGGACCAGAGAAAATTAAGTATCAAATAAGCAAAGCAAACACTCATAATGATGATGATGATGATGATTTAATTCAGATGAAAATGGAATAATSTAAACTATCTAAACTACATTTTCACCAGTGAATGATTGTTCCAGTGAATGATAAATTTTATGTGTGCATTTAATATAGATAACATAATACTTCAKTTTTCTACCACATCATCTGGCTTTAACCTTATTGTAATTGATTTCCTAAGAGGCTGTTGTTTCTTGGTCCAAAGCTTTATAATCAATGCTATATCTCTCCTTTACTTCTCTTAATTCCTGGGAATCCTAAATCCATGAAAAAGTGGTTGGAGTTTTCTGATTAGTTTTCCACAGGGTGAAACTGTGAAGAGAGAATAAGAGAAAAAAATAATTTAAAAATTCCAACTTCTTTACARTGTTGTTTGTTTTCATTTACTTTGKTTTCTRTTTAGAAGGAAATAAAAGAYACATKAAATAGAATGATTAAAATAACATGGCAATGTGGTGGGATACTGAACAAAAGCTTCTGAATTCRCTTCATTTTTGTGACAAACTGTTACTGAAGAGCAAGATAAGTTCCTTGTCTGTAAATAYAATAAAAGTAATCTTGCTCAATACTGGTAAAAAGAAAATTCCATCAAGATGAATTAAAATAAGACACTTGTTTATTGAAGGACATTTTGAAAGTTACCTGTTTTGTTGAACTTTTTTTTTCATCGAGTCACAGAATGGTTTGGGTTGCAAAGGACCTTAAATATCATTAAGTTTCAATGACCCTGGCATGGACAGGGACATTCTCCACTAGACCATGCTGCTCAAAGCTCCATACAACCTGGTAATGAACATTTCCAGGGATTGAGATCCTCAGCTGCTCTGGGCAACCTGTTCCAGCACCTCACCATGTTCAAAGTAAAGAATTTCTTCCTGGCACCTAATCTAATCCCRACATTCTCYATCTTAAAGACATTCCCCYTTGTCCTATTACTACATGCCCTTGTAAAACGTCCCTCTTCAGATTTTTTGTAGGCCCTCTCAAAGCACTGGAAGGCTGCTCCCTRAAGCCTTCTTYTCTCCAGGCTGAACTCTCTTACCCTGTCTTTGTACGTGAGGTATTCCAGCCCTTTAAACATCTTCATGGCCTCCTCTGGACYCACTGTTTCTTTTTTTTACTCCTTGGAAGTGCTGAGTTTAAGAGGAGCTCTGTCTTGGACAGAATGACATGCAATTCAGCCCACTGTCACCTATCACTGTGAACATAACTCTGCTAGAGRAGGAAACTTGATATTTGGATCATATTATGCTGATGTACATTGAGAAGGTAATGGTCTTTCTCCTGCCTGAGCAAGTTTGGGATTAGGAAGACTATTAGTTTATGGAAACTCAGTCATAATGAAAGAGATGTAGTTCTAGCAGRCTTGAGGAAGCTATTCATACTACACTGAAACTGGCAGGAAAAATTATTCATTAAAAACAAGTGGGAACATAGGAGAGCTCTGGTTTGACAGTGAATACACTGCTGCAATGATAACATAAGAGTATGTAGTGTAAGGCATACATGAGTATGCCATTTTCATTAGATAGGCATACTGAGTGAAGTCAAATCATAATGTTTTTATTTGAGTCCATGTCCAACAACAGAATCCAGGAAAAGCAGTGAAAATAACAGACTTCTAGAAAACATGATTTGCAAGGAAAGAGTCAAACAGTTCATTCTGCTGAAAGAAACTCTGATTGGGCCACAGTCACAGAAAAGATAGCTACAAATAGGGAGAAGCCAACCAACAATTTAAACAAGTGTTTTGTAAAGATTTATGCAAGCATGGTCAATCCTACTGGAAAAATAAAGAATTGGCTAGCTGACTTCTGCAGTGTTCTTTTCTTTCAATACACATCTGTCCATTATTTCTAAGTATATAGATCTGTCTTCTTTTGGTCCAACACTAGC
>CADDXX010000247.1:244364-317000 GCA_902810485.1 Alauda arvensis | reverse complement strand
TGAAAGAGGTTTTAAGAAGTTGACAGGAGGCTGAGAGAAGCTGGGAAATTCTACAAATTCTCATGGGAAACTAGGAACTAAGAAAATATATTTGTGCCAGTTAGAAGCAACAAGAATTTATGCTGATGGTTCAGGATGTAAAGGACTTAGATACATTGCTTTACAAAGATAGAAAAAGTTTCAAACTAAATAATGAATTATTGTGTATTGTTTTTAGCTTCATAGAAGGCTTTTGTTAACCTGGAACCCACGTGGGTAGTTTTCTGATTTGCTAGATTAATGTGACGCTAAGTTTGCTAATTGTAAGCTGTTGGTTGAGAAAATTCTTATAAAATGTTCTGCAGAAGTTTTTATTTCATCTCTTGATTAAGCTTGCATGGATGTAGTTGTTTTTCTGTATCTCTTACTTATTGCTTGTATGATATAGACAAATAATAAATCCTAAGTCTGCAACTATCAAGGATCCATCCTGTTTGTGAGACACAAACTGAACCGGCAAATATGTATTTTGTGATACTCCCATGTTCACTAAAGTATGATAAGTAAAATTTAAATTTTTACCAAGGATGTGCTTGTTAATAAAACTGTACTCTCAAGGCTATGAGTTACTATGAATAACTCAACTTTTAAAGTTAGTATAAAACTGGTATCTATATATATATATATTGTGGCATAGATGCTGATCTCTGAGAAGGGCAACAAACAGGATGAAGGATCTGGGATACAAGTCTGATGAGGAGTGTCTGAGGCAGCCATGGTTGTTTAGCCTGAAGAAAAGGAGGCTCAAGGGTGACCTTATCTCTTCCTACAGCTCCCCGAAGAGAGGGTGTAGTGAGGTAGGGATCAGTCTGTTCTCCCAGGTAACAAGGAATAGGACAAGCTGAAATGGCCTTAAGTGTTGCCATGGGAGGTTCAGTTGGACCTTAGGAAAAAATTTCTTCTGCGAAAGGACAGTCAAGCATTGGAACAGACTGCCCAGGGAGTAGGAAGATGACTGAGGGTCATCATGGTACATACATCATGGTAAAAAATAATGGTATACAAGTCATAGGGAAAAAACCAGTCGCTACTCCCTGAATGGAACGTGGTCCGCATATCCAACCTCCCACACACAATAAAGCCTAAGGGGACTAAACAGAGTGTGGAGAGGAAACACTGCAGCCAGGCTTAGTCAAAACCCTTGCAGAAAAGTAACTTGGTAGTGCTTTCCACCTGACAAGCTGCACAGCAGCTGAAAACCAAGGGTGATGCCTTGGGATTTTGGCTTTTACATTCTTAAAATCCTGTACTGCTTTAGTATAAAACTCTAAAACTCCATGTAGAGTGTTAGTTAACTGTCTTCACATTTTGGTCAGACAAAGCAAGTCCTCTCGGCCTGAAGCTCAGGGACACCTTACTGTCTCAAGCCCCACAAGTATAAACAAAAGTGAGTTGGGGAGGAGCAAATTGGGGGTATATTACTTCATGACCTGAAGTTGTAATTGGAGGATTAACCCCTGATATGTAAGTTGACCAAACTTCTATCTGTCTGAGAAACTCATGACTGTTGTCCACCTTGGGTGTAGCCCCTCTCAGAAGCTTCTGAGTGCCCAAGGTGTACCTCTTGAAGACCTTTAATAAATACTCACTTTTATTCTAATAATCTTGTCTAGCCTCTGTTCTAGGTAGCCACCCCAAGGCATCAAGGGACATGAAGGAAAACATCTTGATCTTGCATCAGCAAGCATGGTGAAATCACTGTCTTTGGACTGTTGCATGTCCTCATCCAAAGGTTATCTCAGGTATTATCCTGAGATACCTGCTGTAGGAGGTATTGGGATACACAGGACAGGGTGCTGTGGATAAACAATGCTTTCAAGATTACAAGAGATTGGATTAAATCTGCCGACAGGAAAAGAAAATGGAACCAAGCTTCTGCAAGCAAGAGATGTTTTAAAATGTATGAGTTTGTGTGATGTTTAACCTAATAATTGTAGCAAAAATTACTAGCCTTCCTAGAATAGTATATAAGCATTTGGAAATCTCAGTAAAAATGAATTCTGATCACGAATCAGAAATCAGTCTTCCCATCTCTCTCTCAATTGCTGATACCTGCTTTCAGCCTACAACCACTACCCACCAAGATGTATGACTAAAGTAATTCAAGCTCCACCTAAAGACAAAGGAATAGTATAAAAATGAGTTGAAAATGGGAAGAGGTTAGGGAAGAATCCATTGGAAACTCTGGGATCAGCCGAGGGCTGAACTTGTCTTCTCTCCTGTGGGTAAGAAATATACTCTGTATCTGCTGAATGATTACCTCAAGCTAGCTTTTGCTGGGGATTAAAGCTTATAATTATATTGCTTTGAATTTATTTTTGTAGTCAGAAAATATCACTGGCAATTTTTCATCTATAAATTATCACAATTTATTAATAATGGGTGTTATTCTGTAAACTGTTAATGTGAGTCCTTCAAGGGCACTGGTACTTGCTAGCAGTGAGTAAAGGTGTGAAACCCATGAGGAAATTTCTCTTTCTGGTGTGTGAACCTAATCATTTCAGTCAAACCACCCTCTGATCTAGTGAACTGCTCAGTGAAAGGTCCCCATAACAGGACACTGACAGACTGATCAGGCACAAGGGTCTCAGATTTCCTGGGGTACTGACAGATTAATCAAACACTAATGGGTTGAGTAAATCACCCCTTTTTATGTGACACAGGTAAATGGTGGAACCACTGACCCTGGAAGTTTTCAGAAAGATGTAGTGCCTTGGACATGGTTTAGTCATGGGCTTGGCTGTGCTGGTATCAATGGTTGGACTTGATGATCTGACAGTTCTCTTCCAACCTTAATGATTCCATGATTCTATGAAGGCTGATGATAAGCCTCAAAATAGATCTCAAGGAACCTGTAGTAGTAAGTCTATCCATTGTGATGTGGTTTCTTCTGTTACCACTGGCTACACTCTATTCCCTGGGTGATACATACAGTCACTAAGGGACTGATGCTTGAGCTTCAAGCCCTAACTCATGACACACTTTGACCTCTACTTGTTCTGTGTTTAGCAAACTGTATAGCCATAGTATATGTATATACTATCAAATTTGAGGACTACATCATACTTCAACTTTCCAGTGACTATGTTTCCTCCACTCCAATTTAGCAGCAGGTTACTACTTATTGTGGAACTAATTTGTTTTAGCTATTTTCATTGGTTTTAATGCTGTATTTAGGATCCAGTATTTCATGACTTCTATTAGGACTTCCATGAGGTCTTTGATATGGTACACCACAACATTATTGCTGTTAAATTGGAGAAATGGATTTGATAGGTGAACAGGTAGATGGATAGGGAATTGGCTTGATGGCAGCATCCAAAGAGTTACAACAATAGCTCAATTTTCAAGTGGAAATCTGTGAAGAGGGGTCTCCTTCAAGCCTCCATACTGAGGCCAATACTCTTCAATATTTTCATTAATGATGCATATAATGCATCCTCAGAACGTTTGCAGGTGACTCCAAGCTGAGTGAGGTTCATGTGTTGTTAGAGGGAAGAGATGCCATCCAGAGGAGCTTGACAGGTTGAGGAATGGGCTCATGGAGTTCTACCAAGCTAAGTGCTACATCATATTACCAGGATTGGGGATATCACTAATATCAATACAGATTGGGTGGTGAATTGCTGAGAACATTCTTGTGCAGAAGGACTGGGGATCCGGGTGGATATGAGCCATTACTGGGCATCTGCAGCCCAAAAAGCCAATTATGGCCTGGATTAAAAAAAAAAAAAAANAACCTCATCCTGGGCTGTATGAAAAGGAATGTGGGCAGAAGGTCAAGGGAGTTTATTCTGTCTCTCTACTCTGCACTTTTGACACTCCACCTGGAATACTCTGTCCAAGTTTGGGGTCTCCAAAACAAAAAGGACATTTGCCTGTTGGAATGAGTCCAGTGGAAAGCCAATAAGTTGAATGCAGGGCTGGAGTATGTCTATGAACACAGGCTGAGAGATCTAGGGTTGTTCAACCAGGAGAAGAGAAGGCTCCAGTGAGACCATAGAGCACCTTCCAGGACTTAAATGAGTCCTATAAGAGATCTGGAGATGGACTTTTCACAAAGGTCTGTCGTAGACAGGACAAGGACAAATGTTTTTTAAGCTGAAGAAGTCTCGRCTTAGCTAAATAAAAGGAAGAAATCCTTTACTATGAGTGTGATGAGCCACTGGAACAGGTTGCACAGAGACATWGTGGATACCCCATCCCTGAAGGTGTTCAAGACCAAGATGAAAGAAGCTCTGAGTAGCCTATTTATTCCTGTAATTTTGTTTTTTTTCTCCTCAAGTTCTTTTTCCCATTCCTGAGCAGGCCCTACTTTGTTATGGAACTTCCTAAAGGTTTGCTGCAAAAAAAAGTTGTCTGGCTTTTGTGATAAAATATGGGAATAAATTTTATAAAGTAGGTTTAAACCCCATTTTCCCAAAGTTATATCTCATACTTCTCACATATTTCTTGTGCTCTAAATACTCATCAGTACAGCTAGAGGAAGTGTTGAAGCCTCTATATGTAATAGCTTACATAGATCTGAAGTCGACTTTTTGTACACAGGCTTAAAAATTCCATATTAAAGTGCATTGTGTCTACAGTAAACCCATAGTCATCAAAAAATAAAGAATTATAGATCACTTGCATGTCCACCCTAAAAATTTTGCCTTCTGTTTTTTTTTTCTTTATTTTTGATAATTTCAGAGTTCTTGAAACTGTCTAAAGGAAAAGTCAATATGTTTTTGTGGATTTGGTTATTTTCATTGATTCAAACTCAGAAACTATGTCTCCTCATCTTATGTTTTCTAGGACATTTCCATTTTGGACAACTACCTCATCATTCCCCTGCTGTACTTGCCCTTTGTAAAGATTTTTCCTTATTATATATATTTTTTTTAATTTCCTTTCTCACTTGTATTTCCCCTCCTCACTTCTCTCTTGCCTTGCATATTTCCTCTTCAAGGAGGTGTCCAAAAGATATTATCTCACTGATAGTGGCATTGTTCTGTTTAAGAAATTTCATTTACTTTATGAGAAGAACAGGGAGGTAATCAAGCAAAAATGAGCCTTTTGACAGATGTTAAAGTCATAGGCTATAAGGATCAAAAGAAAAGAAAATAATCATATATAATTTGGAACTCTTGTTCATTCCACAACTGTTGTAGTTTAACCTCAGCTGGTAAATAAGCCACACACAGACATCCGCTCACTGCCTCACCAGCAGCATGAGAGAGAGAGTCAGAAGGGCAAAAATGAGAAAATTCATGGGTTGAGATGAACACAATTCCATAGGTAAATTTTGTCGTTAAAACAGAAGCTGTGTACAAGCAAGTAGAAGTAAGGACTCATTCACCACTTCACATGGCCATACAGGTGTTTGACCATCCCCAGGAAAGTGGGGCTCCTTCATATGTAACAGTGACCTGAGAAGCCAAATAATGTCACTCCAAACACAGTGGTCCCCCATCTKCCTGCATCTTSCTCAGCTCTGTAYGCTGAGCATGACATCWYATGATAYGGGATACCTCTTTGGTCAGCTGGGAATAACTCTCCTAGCTTTTTCTGCTTCCAATTCCTTGCACACCCACACTGCCCTGCCAGTGGGGTGACATCAGAGGCAGAAAAGGCCCTGATGCTTTGCAAGCACTGCTCGCTGAAGTGACATGAGAATCAAAAATTGAGTATTCAAAAGGTCTTTAAAGAACAGTAATCATCAAGGTTTTTTTTAAAAAACAGTATAACTTGACCAAACAAGTCAAGTGGAAGTGAGAAACAATGGAAAGGGTAACTAAGGATACTAATTGTCACGAAAATAAACYTGTAGGAGTACAGAGCTCTTAGCAAAAAAAGGGTGAAATACCTGAACTAGAAAAATAAARTAATTGTATTTAGCATCTAGTTATTCTCTGAAGGCCAGCATGTGGCCTGAATGTACATGCAGAGCAGGTGGCAGAGAAGAGAATGTAGTCCAGGTGGAGACCCCACCCCTTCTGCAGGTTGTGCCTACAAGATACATACCATTCACTCATGCAGAGACACCTGAACTAATTTTGAATGACTTAGCTGAGTTACCAGAAATAGCATTAATTTTCCATTCAGAGCAATTAACTCTGATGAAAAAGAAGGTACATTCTCCTGTCCAGAAGAGCAGATAGTGGAATAGTCCCACATATCATCTTTAAACATGGATTATCTTTTTTTTTCTCCTGCACATATGTGGGTTTTTTTGCATATGAGCATCCTCTTCTTTTACTCACTTTCTTTCATATTCTGGTGAGAAACACAATGTAAGTCTTCATTTATACAGAAGAAAAGAAAATCAGTTCAATTTGTTTAGCTATGAGAAACTTGCATCCAGAACATTTCTTCAGAATCGGTCTTTAGGTTGTTAGAGAATGAGGAAAATCAGTCTATTTTCCCTATTGATTTATATTCCTATATTCTATTAGGCTGTTCAAAAATACAAAATAATTACATCAATATGTATTGGAAGGGRCTAAATTTGGGAGGATATTCAAATAGTATCAATACTATAGAGAATTCTTCCAGGAAAGACAGGAAATTATATAACTCAATGAAAGACATTTACCAGATATTACTGGCATTTTTTTATACTCTGGCATGAATCAGAAGTAGTGTACCTACACCTGTGAAGTTAGTTGAATCCAAGCTCTTACCATGTAGACTCCATTAAAGGCGCATSGTTTGTCATTTCAGAAGTTGCCTTTAGAGTTATTTAAGACTGTGTGCTCAYTCTTAAAAATAAGCAGTAGACTCTCAGATTAGCATGGAGTATGAACTATGATAAATACTTGCTAAACTTAAGAAATTCAGACTGCTCAGGTATTGATGTACTTTTTCAATAATCATTTTCATGAGAGGGAAGACGGCATTTTTTGTTTCTTTTCTTCCCAATAATTCAGGCATACACATTTCAGATTAGGAGATACATGGCATTATCCTTAATGAAACTGCATTCATTCCTGTGCAATTATTTCTGATTGACACCAGAATAAGTGGGATCAGACTCAAATTTTTGGAATATTTATTTACACTTTGCACAAATATAAGAGAAGCAGCAAGAGTCCTCAATSAAAGGTGCTGTGAGACCAGCACTTTGATTAAGATCTATACACAAAGTCTGCAGTATTCCTATTTCTGATTAGAACATGCCAAGGCTAAAAATGGTGTTTAGCATACTAGTGGAAAATTAGACTAAAGGCTGGAGATACACATAAATATTATTTCCTAATTCAAGAGCAAGTCAAATAGGAACATGAATTTTTTATCATRTTTATACTGAGAGTTAAGATRATGCTTTTGAATGCCTAGGTCTTCCAGGTGTGAATCATATTMAGCTTTATATGGTCAAACTTATTGAAATGTCACCCAATGTTTTCAGTAATGTCTGCCAACATGAAAGAGAATATAACGTGAAGGATGTGTAATGAATACTGATKATAAACTGTATACAAACAGCACATCAGATTAATTAAGTGAATATGTGTAGGAATCCTAAAAGCAGGAGAGAGCCAGGATGTATGAAAGAGGTTTTAAGAAGTTGACAGGAGGCTGAGAGAAGCTGGGAAATTCTACAAATTCTCATGGGAAACTAGGAAATTAGGAACTAAGAAAATATATTTGACCACAAAAGTGATCAATGCAACACCTGTCCTCTGACAAAAGGCTGAGAGAGTCTTGGGGTTGTTCAGACAGGAGAAGAAAAGACTTCAGGAAGATCTTATTGTGGCCTTTTAATACATAAAGGGGGCTTATGAGAAAGAGACAGAAAAGGAAATACTTTTGCAAAAGCCTGTAGTGGAGAAGGGATGATAATTTTTAAGCTGTAAGAGGGTAAATGGGTTGGAAACAGGGAAGAAATATTTTATGACAAGGATGGAGAGACATTGAAGAAGGTTGCTCAAAGAAATTGTGGATGCTCCACCACTGGTGGTGTTCAAAGTCTGGATAGATGTGGCTTTGACAATCTGTTCTAATGGAAGTCCCTGCACACGGCAGAAGGATTGGACTAGATAATCTCTGATGTCCCCTTCCAATTCAAGTATTCTATGATTCTCTGCTTCTATGAATTTGTCACATAGCTTTTAACTTATTTGGAGCAATATAGAGTCCTCCTCTCAATCTGACTGTTATAGCAATTTGTTAAGGGGATTTCCATCCTCACGTGGAATTTCATCTTGTCTAACCATAATATATCTAAATTCACCTATAAAAACTCCTTGATGTTTTAGAGTAKACCAAAATAATAACACGTAAATTCTATATAATTTAATGAGATATCTGTCCCTGAAATTTCAAAATCCCAGTCTGAGAAAACATCTGGGATTCTTTAAAATGGTCTAGCTTAAAAACACAGTTCACTACATTCAGCCCTTGGCAGTATCTCAGAGAACTAGACATTGAGCAGATTTCATCTCTGAGAAGAATTTCTGTACTGTGAACAGTATTATATAATCAAATCCCATAGATAGGTCACATTCTGAAGCCTAATGAGGTCCAGGTGTAAAAAGTGAGTAAAAAAGTAACAAGGCAATAAAAACCAAAGCCAAAATATGTCTGTCTAAAGCAACAGAGAAACAGAAAYAGAACCTCTGGGTTTAATTCCAGTGTTATGAATGACAGGACTGCCAACTATGAACTCAAGCTTTTTCTCTAAGACAWATAGAAAATATGCAACTACAATACATATTTAAATTATTGAAGTTAAATGAGGTATGCTGTTCCTGTTGAATTAAATGGTAGTTGCACCTTTACTACAGCAGATGTACTCCTACTTTTACRTGACACACCCTGAATGTGTACACAAATATAAAGCATATATATTAGCATGAAAGCTAATATTATGATAATATTCAGTATTAGCACTGAAATAAATAAATTTATAATGAAGCAATCAAAAAATATGAATGAACTGAAAAGTAAAAGCTCAGAGGATGTTTAGGGTCTTTTGTCCAGAGCTGAGAATGCCAAGACTTGATGCCCATTTTCAGTTTAACAAAGGAAAGATTGAGAGTGTGAAGCTGATTGTCATTCCAGTCAACATTTCCCTTGTTGGTTTTAGCTAGAACTCTCTTCTGTTGTCAGAATCAGTTTATGTTCAAGTGTGTCATAGAATCTAATGACAAATTTGGACAGCATTGAGATATGGTCAGTATAATTTGCAAGCAGTGACCTTCGTTAAAGATTCGTCTACTTATTAATTTCCTACTAAAGATAATTTACTTATTAATTTCCTTCTCTAATACCATTTCTAGTTAAAATAATATCAGGAATAGTTAATCCAACCAGTAACTTTTTATGAGTAAATATATGTCCCTGGAATAGATTGATTTTAATTTACATAGTACTGTGAATTTCTCTGCCAAATTAGTAGCAAAATAGCCTGGAGTTAACTCTTCTAGGTCTTCCCTACAGCGTTCTTTTTCAAGTATCCTGTATATTTATAAAAGATGCAGGATTGACACAACTGTGAAATTAAGTCTGCAATTTATTTTTCAGCTACAGAAAATACAGGTTGGGAACTGACGTTCAAATTCTCTGTGCATAAGCTAGGCACTGTCTTAATTTTCTCTCCACAGGATCAGCTTTATGAGTGTGTGTCTTTGTTCTTTAAGTCAGTTAATCTTTAGATCTTTCTGCAGAAACTGCTAGCTAGGTTGTTGGTTTTGTTGTCTGTCTGCAATGTTGACATCACTCTATCAAATAAGACACAGTTGATTAATTTAGCCAGTTCATTTACAAGTATAATTTTTCTGATCTACAACACATTCTGTTATGCTTCATATGTTGATAATGAAATAGTTATAGTTCCTTTATTAATTTTGCACTCTATTTTGTATATAAATGCATATGCATAATTGTAAAAAATGCATGTATACATGCATCTATATAAAATATACAGCCAAGAAGTGTTAAAAATTAATGCTATTTGTTCCTATAGAAAGTATCTTTTGCAGAGCTGAGAATAAAAAAAATTATTTCTACAACACTCATCACACTTCCACTGTGGTTTATAGTGTCTTCTATAGGATATATTATTTGTGAATTAGTTCATTTACAGGATAATGCAGAGCAAGCARATTAGATAAGGGTATAGTCCTGGTTATGTATCACATTACATTTGAACTGCAAAGTAGTGCTGCTCCCTCTGTTGTATTTTAAAACAGAAATTTACCACACAAAGGCATGTTATTCAAACATCACAAATACTAGATCATATCCTAAGATGTATAAATCAGTGAAGCCCCAACAAGTATGAGCCAGCAGTGCCCTGGCAGCCAGGAGGGCCAACCCCGTCTCCTGGGGATCATCAGGCCYAGCATCACCACCTGGGCAAGGAAGAGGATTGTCCTGCTCTGCTCTGAGCTGGGGAGGCCTCACCTCAAGTGCTGGGGGCCAGATTTGGGTGCCAGAATGTAAGAAAGATATTAAGCTCTTAGAGAGCATCSAAAGAAGGACAACAAAGATGGTGAAGGGCCTTGAGGGGAAGCTGTATGAGGAGTGACTGAGGGGAGACTTGGTCTGTTCAGCCTGGAGGAGACTGAGGGGAGACTTCACTGCAGTTACTTGTGAGGGAAAGAGGAGGGGCAGACCCTGATCTCTTCTCTTTGGTGACCAGTGACAGGACCCAAGGGAGTGGCCTGAATTGTGTCAGGGGAGGTTTAGGTTGGATATCAGGAAAAGGCTCTTCCTTCATCCAGAGGTTGGTTGGGCACTGGAACAGGCTCCCCCAGGAAGTGGTCACAGCACCAAGCCTGRCAGAGCTCAAGAACTGTTTGGAGAATTCTCTCAGCATATGGGTGACTCTTGGGGATGGTTCTTTGCAGGGTCAGGARTTGGACTCGATGATCCTTATGAGTCCCTCCAAATTCAGCATATTCTGTGATTTTGTGATTCTGTGATGTGTCCAAATATTAATTATACCAACTAACTTATTTACACCAGTAAGTCTACAACTTACTAAATAGAAAAACTGGAATGATTGTGCTGTATTCATCAGTTTAGATATATGTGATTCAGCTAATATAGTAATACATTTTAGTGYCACACTTTCATTTTAGACCACTTAGCTGGCTAAAATAGATAAAAAAATTGTAGAGAAAGTTGTTCAGCCAAATGATTCTTTCCCTTTTGGTAACCCCAGTAACAGACTTTTTGGCAATATGCAATTATTAGAGATACATTTAAGTGAGAAATAGTGGCTTCCAGATTTCCTGTTTGACATGTCCAGTTTCCCTACAGCTTAGAAGTCCTACAAATATAACGGAGTATATAAATAAAAAATTCAATAAAATATAATAATAAATGTGCCCAAGCTAAAATTCTGCTCTTCACTTTGTAAAGGCATTAGATGCCTTACACCAGTCRTACCCTGGTGTCTTATTTCAGAATTTGTATTTCAGKTTTTTTGTGGGTTTTTTTGTTCATTTAAATCGAATGTGCACAGAAGGCCATTATCTTTTCAGGGAAAGATGAAGTGAATCCTGCATGATGTATGACTGTATCACTTTCATTTTATTTTGACAGACCCTATAGAGATTCAGTATGTTGTCTATAATGAGTATACCCAAGGAAATGATTCTTAGCTGTGATAGTGCATGAAAGTTCATGATTCGGRACAAAAACTAAAACCCAAGTGCCTCACTAGCTTGAATGAAGTCTTGTAAACAGAAAGAAAAACGTTCCAGGTCTGAAAAATGACAAATTCTGTTACTTCTTTGAACAATGTGAGAGTGGAATGTGATATTTCTTGGCATTACTTTCTTTAAAATTTTACTGATAGTGACTGCTGTTGTGTCATATGGAGTTATACAGAAAGCCTTCTATGTAAAATTAAAATTGTTTCACTTTTTTCTTTAGAAATTAACAAACATAGCTTTATATGGATATTTTTTCATGTTTAAATTACTTTAAAGTAATATAGTTAATAATTGGATATTTTTTCTCATTTATTAGTACCAATCAAAATGAARAAAACAGTGTCTTTCACTATTCCTGATGATTTAGAGTTTTCAAGACCAAAGTCTGCCTTTCCAGTAGAAGACTCTTTATTTTCTCTAATTCTTATATGTAAGCAAAGTGGAATAATTATTCATTGGAGTTTTTGTAGTGAATATTGTAGTATGCCTGTAAGCACTCATTTCTGAACCTTGCAAGACATGCTTGGGAGAATGAAACCATACAGGCAGCTCCAAACAAAATGGTGTGAGGAAAAGGACTAAAATGAAGATTATGGATTTTGTATACAAAGGATGCCAAACYGGATAAGGCCCAAGAAACCTTGCACAAACTGGCTTGCTACTGCAAGAAGTAGTCACACCTTAATCTGCGTTAGGTCAATTAAATAATCACTGGGACAGATACCAGTAAAAATAGATTTAATATAAAAGCAACCGCATGACAAAGTTCATTGGCAAGCTTCACTCTACAATGTCCTATATGGTTAAGGCACACCAAGAAAAAAACATCAAAAATCCAGTCAATCAAACCAAACTAGAACAAACCCAGAACTATTTGTGTGTGTTTGTGTGTGTGCAYGTGTGAGTGTGTGCCTGTGTGAGTGTGTGTGTGTGTACATTACGAAGGATAGAAAGGGCAATCATTYAAAAGGAATATGGCCCAAAGGTTTAACAACACTGAAACTTAACATTGTTTAACTTAAAATTTAAATTGAACTTAACACTTTAGCAAAGGATTCATACAGGATTTACTATATCACAGCAGTAACTTATTTACAGGCCTATCTTACTTAGAAATCCAATGTACTTAAACATCTAGGAGAGGAGCATATCTCCCATATTTGATATAGCATATGCACACAGACATAAGGAGTCCGTGGAAGGTACCTGTGAAAATTTCCCCTAAAAATAATTAAATACTCACTTCAGATGCCTGTRCATCGAAACCAAAGGAACGAGCCCTGAGAAGTGGAGCCATTGGCCCAGGATTCATCATCATCTGCAATCCTTTGAGCATGGCAAACTTGAGAGTGCGTTAGAGAGGATCCCACTCAGAGGGAGGTTGCTGGTCACAACCTGCTGTGGTGCAGGAGAGCTCAAAGGGGCTTGTTTTGCACTATTTATAGGGCCACGAGAGAGGGGGTGTGGGCGCTCAGAGTGCGGGCACTTTGGGCTCTGCTCCCCTGGCGCGAGCAAGGAGYAAATGAGGATTTCTGTATGCATAGAAGCCTAAAAGTTATTGGTTGTCATCCCTATGTCACTCCCCAGTTGTCTGTGCCTTATTGGACGGTTCCAAGTTATCCCCGCCCTTGGGGAAAGCTTTAAGAATGCCTGTAACCCTTTGTTCGAGGCTTTCAGCCTCCAGTCCACAATGAAGTRTCTGGTTGCTGGAAGTCAGTCTCCCTTATCCTTATCCCCTTTACTGCTGTTAGAAAGTCACCCTTTTCTACCCACAGGCTTGCACACATGCACAGTACTGCTTGAGTCCTCCCTGCAGCGGAGTGAACATGGCAGGTCCTACAKACACCGAGCCGGAGCCGCAGGCATGGGGGGAGAGAGAGGCTGTGGATTCTAACAAGGGGGCTTTGGTTATAGGAATGTTTCATCCTTTCCACATTTTGGATTGGCAACTTTTTATGAAAGTGTGAAAATAAGGATGGTATGACATTCAGACAAAAATATAGTTTTAAAGGCTGCTCATAAAAATTAAAAAAATAGTAATAATTAAAAAAAAAAAAAAAAGCAGAAGCTCATTAGGTAGCATGAGTTCCTGGGACATGAACAGTTCCTGATAGTGTTTCTGAAAAACTGAAGAGGAGCTGAGACCAGGTAGTGTTTATCAAGGCCAAAGCCTAACAAGCATTTCTCAGATCATAGTGTACCTGAAAAAGGCAGGGGAGTAGGAATGCACCACCACATAACGCCAGGGAACTCTCAGATTAACACCTTTTGCTCAGCTGTGGGAGCCCAGGTTTTCACAACCCTCTGAGAGGCTGAGCTGCCTGTGCTCATGGCCTGCCCTGACACGGTGTGGGCATGCAAAGTGTAATCAGAGTGCCCCAGACAGAGCCAGAGAAGCTTTGTCTGCCCTCCTTTCTCCTAACAGCTGTGCTCAAGCAAGGCACTGCTGGTCTGTCATGCCTATACTTGGCCATTTACCTCATTGTTCCTCATCTTGATCCATCAACTTGGCTTCCTGGCTTTATTTTGGACCTGTCTCCCCACTGTGGACTTGCCTAAAAATCACTAACYGTGGCTGACCCACTGCTCTGTCGTCTGTGCTCCAGAGCCAGGAATCTGGCTGGATCTGCGAGTTACAAGGCTGTTCTTTCTTCTCTTTTCACCTTCCAATGACTGCCAGACCAGTCTTGCTGCTGTTGGACATGYAGTATCTGATACCATGAGCTGCAATTCAAATGACAATTCACTGTTCATTATTATTGGCATCTATGATTGACGAGTAATATACCAACTGARCTCTGTTTCTCAGAGAAGAGAAATTTAGGTATAATGTTGGCAGTAAAGATCTTCAGATGTCTTTTCATCAATGACACTTTTAGGAATACATAAGTAAAACCTCTTATACACATCACACTATGTATTTTTAGCTCCCTATGGCAGCAATCATATGAAGATGGGCTATATACTGTTTTATTTTGCTTTTCTTCACCATCAGAGAAAATATATCCACACTTGGAAACTGGCCTGGTGATATATGTGTCACATTTCATTGCTGGAGTCTCATCTATCAGGCTGGTTTCAGCTGGAGCATTGCACTGACCTTACCTTCCTGGGATTGCGTTTTTGATAGCTATGATCAGAAATTGTACTCGGTTAAAAGAAAGTAAGTAGTATATTAATTCTATGTGTGTGCAGATAGGCCTACATTCTGGATGCTTACTGCAAAAAAAAGTTYAAGAGGATTTCATTTAGGCTTTGCTATTTATCAGTAGTAACCACAACTTGCATGCTTTGGCTTTTCTTTGTTAGTGTTGCTTAACCATGTCCTATACCAGTAAAATTCATGACATTTGAGTAAATGAAGACTGAGCTGTAAGCTTGGGTGGTTAAAAAGTGATGTGCCCATCCCCCTCACATGTTACATCCTGTTTGCTATGAAATATTATTAATTACAAATATTATTTAGGATCTCAGAACTCTGGACTATTATATAAGCTCATAATGCTTATATAGTTGTCAATATAAATTGACCATTCCAGCTTTTAGCTTGTCCATCATACATTACTAGTAAGATTTTTTTGTATATTTATTTTTTGCTATTAATAAACTATATATTTAATGTATAGCTATATAATGTATAGCTACCATGTTCAACAGTCAGATAGCATCGTGAAAAAAACATGTTTCGGACAAATTTCCTTTAAAAAAATTAGTTTCAAATTTTCTCAAGTTATGCTCCTTCGACTGTGTTTATTGTTATAAAACAGCCAGTAACAGGCAAATAGCTACATTATTATCCATGGGATAATAATGCTTTGAAAGTAACTATCCTCTTCCTCTATGCTTTGTTCTGTAGACTAACAACTGCTCAGCTCCTAGAGCATGTCACTATTTTACCARGATCTCACTGATATTTATTTCTCTTTGCTGTGCATATTTTAAAAATTTCATTTAAAAGGACTTAGAGGGGAAAAGATATCTGATGAAATTATAATAATTACGTAATTTTTATTTCTCCTACATGTCTGGAATCTTTGTTGGGCAGCTGCCCAGATGCAAACAAACAGGCAAACATCTTCATTATGGTAACAATAAACATTTTGTAATTGAAATAATAATTCCCAAAAGGCAGAGCTATATGAATGGAGTGAATTATTTACTTACCATAATGCCTTATTTCCAACGATTCATCAAAGACTGTTAATAGAGCAGCATGAGCAGGACTAAATATTAATCTTGACAAATAGTGTCCGCAGCTGGAAAGCCAACWGCAACTTTTACTCTATTTTTTTTTTCTCAAAAGTCATATCTGAAGTTATATTGCAGAAATGACATTTTTTGTGTCTTGTCATGTTTGTTTAGATTGTATCAGCTAGGGGGAAAGAGTCATTGCATGGGCATCTTTCTGGATTAAAATAACCCTCTTCAGGCTGAATCGATCCTTTGTGCTACATGTAGGTCTCTGATTGTCCCTGCAGTGACTGAGTTTCTCAAAGACAATCCTCCCACCTCTTCAGCTCACTGAAGCTCAGCTCAACACACAAAGGAAAAAAAAAAAAAGAAAAAAAGACCACTCACATTGTACTTTATTCAGTATTTTGACTTTGTATGACCAGCTCAACACCTTCAAAACAGGAATGCTAGCATAGGGTAAGGTGGCATTAGCCTGAAGTAGTAATATAAAGCTGAAACAGCTCTCCATTGAATGTGTATATATAGTGTCTGGAACTTCCAAAGGATTGGTAGCAATGCTGCAGCAAAACCTTGTTAAAGGCAAATTCACAGTTTCATAAGTATATAATCTAATAGTTATTGCAAACTATTGCAGAAAACTTGTTTTTTTTTCATATTCTGGTTCTCAGATAGAATTCCATAAGAATGAATGTAGTATATCAAAATGGCATACTTTATCAGTAACAAAAGGATTATTTAATATCACCCGTATTTTGATATGAAAGTTTTGGGCTGGTCTTTTCAAATTGGATCCCATAGTTTTTCTCACTGCAAAACATGCATGAACTTCAAAGGTGAGCTTGTTTTAGTGAGGATTACTAAATATTAAACTCCTGAAAAGAAAMTATAAACTGTATTTAATTTAATCTGCAATATCTTTTTTTTTCTTTTTAAGATTCAGAGAACAGAAATGGCACTGGCACTATCAGTGCTATAGGCTAAGTCCCATTTCTGTTACCCAGACAATATGGAAAGCAGAGGAAATAACTTTTATACTAAAATTCTTGTGGAGTATCTGCAATGTCATGTAAGTTTAATTACCATCCTACTAAGATTTACGCATATATTTAAGGGGCCGTCAGATTAAGTAAGTGTGTTTCAGTTGAAAAAATTCAAGTCTTATACTCTGTTCATAACATGATTTCTGCAGAGAATATTGTAAATATCTTAGGTATGTTTGAAACTATGTGAAGAAAGACATACAAGCTATACTGTGAATAAGTGGTTTGAAAAAAAAATCAGTATATTTCTATTTAATCTGTTTTCTACAGAATCAGGCACATTATGTTTTTCCACATACGCAAAAAAWTTTAAAAAATGGTGGAAAGCTGAGGGAAAGAGACAAATATTATTTGCAAATACTGTTTGATCAGGTCTCCAAAACACTTCATTAGAACTACATGAAAGTTATTATAAATGCATTTGTTGAAGAGTCAGCTTATACTTAACAAAAGAAATTTAAATACAGATATTGGCAGACAGTCAGCCATTGCTTGGCTGTTTTTATGATAACAGCCCTTAAAAAATCTCCTTATATTCCCATGGCTTCTGACTACATTTATGAGGTGCACTCGTGCTTGCAGATGTTTAGTGGTTTAAGTGGAAAAGTGYGAGACAAGCCTGAATCTTATTTAATTTGAAGCAGGAACTGACAGCAACCTTTTACATATAGCCTTGTGAGAAGCAAGCAGTGAAGCTTTAAGTTCTTTTAGCTTCTAGTGACAGCTTTTCTGGTATGTCTTCACAATGCCCCTCATGCTGAGTTAACACATAGCTTGACAAAGGATCTACAGCTTGAATGTGATGTTTTAAGTCTTGTTGATACAGTTTTCTATTTGTCAACTGAACAGTGAACTTGCTCAAATTTATTATTCTATTGTCCAGAATTGCTACAGACTAGTTCAAATTCTGATAYTTCCTTTGAGATGTTAACAGAATTGTGGCAGTCTTCATTACTGTCCCAAAAGAAAACAGAAGTGRTAGAGACATGTAAATTAATTAAGATTTTTCTTCGGATTATCTGCAATTTAAATGCAAACCTTTCTGTAGTGTGGCAATTYAGAGACATGAAAGAAACTRTAAACACAGAGAAAATGAAATTGCAGAATTACAGACACACACAAAAAACACCTAAACCTATATTTCTTTTTGTATGTGAGATTAYCACACTGTTAGGCAAAATATAGGTCTCCTCAAATTAAAAAAATGTAGTATTGTTCAGCCAAAAATTGTAAATAAAATGTCTCATTATCAATAAATAAACCAGRTATAATGCTTTCACATTCTGTCCCGTTCTTTCACCTTTCTAATAGTTTTGACAATTTTACTCCTCATTCTCTTAAATAACAAATTTGAACCCAACCTTTCTTTAGGCTATTCTGTTGTTCTGCATTCTTCATTTCCTGGTCTTATTACAATAGGCAATGAATAGAAAATTGTTGTTTAGGTTACAATGTAAGATATAACCAAAAGTATGCATTCTATTACCATCTGTTGAAACCAGGTGGGGCAGTGTTCCTTATCTCTTCCATGACCCATCCTGTCTCCAGGGAGATATCTCCTGCTAATGGGCCATTGAATCTCACTGCATGACTGATAAAATGACATCATCCCGTTGTGAGATGCTCCACATTCCCTATGTCAGATTGTACCAAGGTAGGAATCCAGGAACCAAGCATTCCTACCTAGATATTATCTGACATTTGGAACACCAGAACAGCCCATACCTACTGGATTCCCAGATGACAAGATCTACAGAACTGCCTTCAAAGGAAGATCAGACCCTTCTAYAGGATCAGCACTTCAACAGAACAACATCTGTCACTTCAACAGGACTGCAGCCACCATTTAATTGCACAGCCATCACCACCCTGACCAACAGGGTGTTAGGTTGTATTCTGACTCTGTCAGTGTTTCTGTATTATTGTGTTTATTTAATGTTMCTACTAAATTGTATTTCTGACTTGGGATCTCCCACTGCTTTACTTTCAAACTAGTACAATTGTGAATAATTAGAAAAGTGGAGAAGCATTTTAATTCCTTACAAGAGCACATAGGTTTAGAAATTGTGTCAGTGTATAATATATTGAATGACCTGCTCTAAAAATTCACAGTTGTTCTAAAGTGTTTCTGTTTCAACTACATGCCCTGTGCAGAAACCAACAATAAAATCAAAACAAACCACAAATTATGGATAATGGGCTGGTAAGCACCCTCCTCCCCCAATTTGTAAGTAAGACCAAGTTGGCATGGATGTCTGGAATGCTTAAAGAAGGCTGACATTCACAGGTATCTCAAAAGCCTGGAGAAATGGAKCAACAAGATCCCAGTGTATTTCAACAAAGACAAACATGCATTCTTAGATTGGAACCAGGCTGATTAGGCAGCAGCCCTGTGAAAAGGATCCCRATGGAGAATAAGTTGCAAAAAGAAAGCTCGTATATTTAGTAAGACTTGAAGAATCATTCCATCAGCTGAGTGCCTGTTCATATATCTTGTAGTCAAATACATTTACAGTCAYAGTACTAATAACTTGTCTTTAACTAAAGAATATTTTGTACTTCACACTAGCAAATCTTTGTAGTAAATACAACAAAGGCATTTCATGGGTAAGGTCCAGTCACTTGAAACACTAGAGAGATTTGGTAAATTCTAATTGCAATTTGCAGTGTTGCAAAACAATTGAAAGGAGTATTTAACCAATGTATTGCCTTTGATCTTCTATTTGCCTTTGATCTTTTCTCTTCTATATTTTTTTACCACTTCATCTTTTAAATTGGCTTGAAAAGCAAAAAAATGTGTTCCCAGTTATCTAAATGAACAAATCACTGGAAAAGGGAATATTTAAAATATTTAGACTACAATGTAGCATCTCTAATTCATTATATGTTCTATAATCAGTGTTCTTCCGTATTTTGTGATTACATCAATTCTCTAGGACATGTGTCTATTCCTCCATATCTTCATAACTACTGTACAGTTTTCTTCCTATTTTGTGTTGAAGTGTACTTGACTTTTTAAGGAAAAATTACTTCCCAAACTCTCTCTTGTTTTCCTTCTAACACTGGTAAACCATACTGTAAATATATGCTGATTTTTATACATACTTTTTGAAAATCACATAATCTTTTACTGTTTTTAAAAAAATATGTATAATATTCTCTGCAGAAACCAGTACTATTAATATTAATAATTAATATTAATAATATTAATAATTCTAATAATACTAATATAAATTGTTTCCATGTTTGCTGGATATGAATCTATGAGATAAATAGGACTTATACTACAAAATAAAAACTTTAAGAAACATATGGTGAATTGTAATATATAAGCAAGAGTAGATCAATTCTATTATATCATCAACTTCACCAAAGRATAAAATCATATTTGGAAGGAAAAGATGAAGGAAAAAGCAAATCAGAAAAGAAATTTAATTTCTGAGTTTCCTGACACCAGGCAGTTTATGTTTAAAAATCTATGTTCCGTAAACAATCTTTTGCACTGTAATGTCTTATTCTGTTTTATGGTTATGAAAAAGAGAGAAAAGAATGACAGAATGAGCACAGCCAAATTTGTCCTCTATGGTCGTATCTCTTCTTCGCATTACTTTTCTCCATTAACTCTAGCAGTTTAAACTGTATTTGAACCCTTGAGGATGGGCAAGTATGGGAATGGATAGTTTAATTTAGGGTTTACATCATAAGCTACAAAATATATACATTTTAAATGAACTAAAGACACAAGCAGAATTAATCAAACAAAATCTCCTGAGCTAGTTTATGAAGTCTAAATCAAAGGGACTGTTTGAACTGTATGATTTATACTGGAGGTATGGTTGTCCTTGTTTGACTTAYTATTGGTGATTAGGGAGAGGAAGTCATTAATGGCTGAGAAAGGCAAAGGGCTTTTATAGTATGTGGTTGGATTATTTCTTGCCTATTCTCTTTTCATCTTTCCATTTTGAGTTACTTTTTATGGACATGTTTTATTTCTAATTATATAGTTATACTAAATTTCTAGAAAATACTACATGAGTTGAAGGGAGAGTCTCACTCTGCTGCTACGGTTGCATATACATGCTTTTATTCACAACAAGTTTAGGTCCTACCATGAATGATGAATTTCCATTGCATTAAAACATCCGTTAAAATATTAATTAAATGCATAATGGAAAGTCTTGGCTTGACTTCAGGTACAAGCAAGCACAATTCCTTGTGGCTAACTCGCAGTCTTTACCAGTTATGATAAATTAAACCTATGGTAATAGGTCAGCAGAGAGCAACTTACAGCATAAGTTACAGGACAAAATTATATTGCTCTATTTCTTCAGCTCAGGAGAGATGTAGGTTTCCAAGAAGAGTAGGTTCTTTGCAACTATCAGAGTTGTTAAAGAACCCATTACAGGGGCAAAGGATCTGTAACCCAGGCTTAAATTCTTACAGTGAGATATCAAGAAAACTATTTTGTTCTAGTATATCATTTAATGTAATGCATGTCATGTGTTTGTTGCACAGTATTCTGTTCATAGTTGATTGGATCCAGTTTATTTACATAATTTACAAAAATATTATTTACATAATTTACTTCAATTATTCATTATTTATCTCCCCAATTAAGTCATAACTGTATTTTTGACCAGTGTTAATGAAACAGAGGAATCTAAAAGCTTTCCTGCTTTTATCATCAGTACTCATTTCATAAGGAGCTTATTATTAACTTTGGGAGACCTTCCTCACAGAAAATACAGGGAAAACCCCCAAAACTCTTGCATCAGGATACTCTCTTTTGCTTCCTCCCTCACATATGGCGAGAAAATTATGACTTTTCAGGAGCAGCTGATATCAGGCAATATTTACTAAGTTAACAAAGCTATTATTAAAGCCTAATTAAAGTGTTTTCCTGTATATTGTCTCTCTTTCCCTGTATCCAGAAAGTTGTGAAATCTATACATAGTGAGACTGGCAATTAAACTATATTTATTAACTATTTATTAAACTRTATTATTACAGTCTGTTTAAAATTACCAGAACAATACGCAGGGTTTTTTTGCAGTGAGAATATATATATATGTACTAATATGTTCTTATACATGTATGCATATTTACCTGACTATAAGAGTTCAGACACGACTGTTTTCTATTCTGATCATGCTGTACAAAATTGTTATTACAAGCTTTTCACAGTGTTTACAGCTTTTAGATAAAGAGTAACAGCTTTTTAATAAATATTACATATATTCTTATAGATTTGATTCTTTCTTATTCCTAATAAAAATTCAGGCATACAAGTCATGATCTTGTGAAGAAACTAAAACCAGAACTATGCATTTCACCTAAAATGTGTAGGGTTTTGGGGKTTTTTTTGCTTTGCTTTGATTGCTTCTGATATGTAACTTTAATATTTTTGTTTTTCAACAAGGAGAGGATAAAAATTATCTTCTGTTAGTATGCTTTTCTCTATAATTAACAACCTAGAGTGAACAGGACAGTAACTATCATTCAATTCAATTTTCCATGTCTTCCCAAGCCCTCTCATCTGTTAACCTTAGAAGAATTGTACTTGTTTTTCTTGTTCAGGCATGAAATTTAAACCTTCCTTGTGAATACTTAGTTTCTTCTTTGAGAAATAAGCGAGATTTTAAAGTAATAGTTAGAATTAATTTCCACTTTAGGACATTCCTTAATTTGACCATTGGTTCATCATTTCAATCAACTCTTAAGGCTGCCAGCTAGTTGATATGATTTACTTTTGTCTGCTGTAATTTTTTGTTCACTCCCATTGATTGTTCTGTTTCATTTAGCTAGTATTATTACTGTTATTAGTATTGTCATTGTTATTATTATTTTTCTTTTTTTGCATACATTTAAAAKTACAAAGTTTCTGCTCAGGTTAGGCAGAATCCCACTGCTTGCTGTTGAGTTTTTTACTGATGTGTATGTTTACTACCACAGCATAGTTTGTTCTTTCATTACCTAATAAGATTCTGCCCTATGATTTGACATGTGCTGCCAATAATAGAAGTCCAAGTCTGGGTTCCAATTGCTGACCATGGGTACCAGTAGACCAGCTGGGTGGATGACTTTGTTGATTTTATATAACTGGGAGTATGAGCTATTTCATATTCTGCTCCCACTAGGTGGGAATCAACAGTTGATTTGGAAGGCGAAGAAAATATCTAGAAATAAAATTTTACTTGACAGCTGTTCAAAAGCTATCAAGGAATCTTACACCACAGGATGTAGAAATATTCTATGAAGCAGAAACATGACAACTAGATGAAATGCAGCTAGGCTACATGGAGTTTCCATAGAAGTTTGTCTTCACTGCCAAAAAAATTTAGTTACAGAATGACACTAGGGTCCAAATAGACAAAGGGAGTCTGGCTGTGCAAATGCATGGTGTGATATGGAATCCAAGCTTCTTAAAAAGGGAATTGTTACTATCCCCATAGTTCTTTGATATATTTCAGACATTTTATTTTAAATTTGTTTAAAATTCAAACCAAACACCTCACCTTTTCATAAGTAATTTTGTGGTGGTTATGCACTGTGTTACAAGCCTTAATAAGATATAATAACTACAGMAAATGTATTTTATCCTATAGATTTTGAGACCATGCACAGATACTAGTTTACAGTATGACATACRTTTGTTTAGAGTTCATTACCTTCCTTTCTCCCTCTCCCACTTTCTCTGTTCCTTCATACTTGAAAGTCATTTTAGTTGTTCTGATGTCCATGGACCTGACAAGCTTTCATTGTTTCTCTAATAATGAGAAGAAATCTTGAGTGTTGTTCTTGTGAATTAATTTGGACTTTCAGATTTAAAAATTATATGTTCTCCAATGAAATAATGAAAATTCTTAGACACGATACATTTAACAGTTGCCAAAGTAACTCCACAGGACTCAAAATATTCTTTTTTTTTTTTTAAATTCCCTTTTGATTCATGAAGTTTAAAGCCACACATTTTGAAGTAAAACCTGTATCAGTATTTTTAACACCAGCTGTACTACACTACAYACAGTTCAGATATAACATATAATATGCACATTCATACCAGCAGTGATGAAAATAATGCTTTGGTAAAATAAGCTGTATTACACACAGAAGATACAATTTTTGACCTCTTGCACTTTAATTAAAATTGCAAATACTTTTATTAAATTGAATAGCTACAAATCTACATTCTATTATTTTGCTTAATTCTTACACTAAAACAGAGTGTATTTTTGTTTTTTGCTTATGCCTACATGTCTAAAACACATGGAAAAATTCTACAGCTTCTTCAGCCTTCTCTTGCTGAAGCAGAGAATCTGAAGCTTTCCATTGGAATCTAGCGATACATTTCCAAATTGCTTTTGATCTGTAACGTAAATGTATGAGTGATTCTCACTTGAGAATCAGTTCCTGCAGGACTCCTGAGAGACTGTTYAGTCTCAGAAGTAAGAATTTAACAGAACTGTACCTCGATGACAGAACCAAATAGAAGACAGCAGTAAGATTAACAACATTTTAATCTTTAGCAGTCTGAAATCAAAACTGTCAGATTRCTGCATTTTGAAATTTATGATCACAAAAACCACACCCAAAACCAAGAGTTTATAATATGCTCTACAGAATTCAGCTTTAAAAAATGCTATCAAATTATTATTTCTAGTGAATTTAATTACAAGAATTAAACTGCTGTACATTCATTTTTAATATCATAAGCCTTAATAGCTCAAAAAGTATTTTGTAAAGTTGTTGCTTATTTTTTAGTATGTATCTCTTGCAGAGATAATTACACTTTCTGCTACTAGAAAAATATCTCTTTTGATGGCTTAGATAAATACAGGTATAAAATAGTGTAACAGAATAATTTGCAAAGGTGTGCCATTATTTCTCTTGTTGTTTTTAATGGAAACCAGGAAACATCGAGGATTTTGAAGTGGAAATCCAAAAAGAATTAAGGTGCTGGAGCATGTCCAGAAAAGGACAAAGGAGCAGGTGAAGGGTCTAGWGCACAAATCTGATGARTAGCAGCTGAGGGAGCTGGAGTTATTTATTTTGGAGAAAAGGAAGCCCAGGGGAGATCTTATCTCTCTTGCAACTACAAGAAAGGAGATTGCAGCTAGGGGGAAGTCTGTCCTTTCTCCCAAGTAACTTTCTCAGAAGGCTGAACAGCACAGGGTTGATTTAAGTTTAGAATATATGGAGAAGGGAAAATGGTCTCAGTTAAATCACAGAAATCACAGAAATTCTAGGTTGGAAGAGACCTTCAAGATCATCGAGTCCAACCGATGTTCTAACACCTCAACTAGATCATGGCACCAAGTGCCANAGGGATGGTGCCTCCACCACCTCCCTGGGCAGATGATTCCAGTGTTTGACTACTCTTTCAGTGAAAAACTTCTTCCTTAAATCTAACCTGTATCTCCCTTGGCGCAGCTTGAGACTGTGTCCTCTTGTTCTGTCTGTTGTTGCCCGGAGAAAGAGACTGACCCCCAGCTGACCACAGCCACCCTTCAGAAAGTTAAAGAGAGCGATAAGGTCACCTCTGAGTCTCCTTTTCTCCAGTTAGGTGTAATTTCCAGGTTCAGTTTTAAGAATCAGGATTTTTGTCCTAGCACTCTCTCAAGAATTGCTGCACATGTACAAGTACACAAAGTTATACCTGTTCCTTGCCACAAAGAGTAAATAATGTGAATTTTCAGTGTGAGGATTTCTTTAAAGCAAGAGAAGATCAGAATGCTAATAAAGCTGACACTTTTGCAGGTGGCTTTTAGATCACATTTTTWAATTCAGAATGTAGTTTCTAACTCACTAGTAAACAGAGAAAAGATTAAAAGCAATTTTAAAGGGATTATAAAATGCTGATTTTTTTTTTAAATCTTAGATTCAAGCTATTATTGGAATTAACTTATTTTCCCTCAAATATATGGAAGTAATCTACATTTATTTATTTTCTTGAAAGCTTTCATTAAAATTCCTAGTAATGCTTCTTTAGCTCTAGASTATTAAAGAGATTATGCAGCGTTTTCTTTGTTTTTAAGCTGAAAGGAAAAGATTTAATGAAAAAGAAGCTGCAGAACATGGCCAAATAACTAACAACTTTACTCCAAACGAACATACATATATATCCAGGCCCATATRTTTATTGGTATCCTAATACAGCTCATTTGTGTTTCCATATCATATTAACTACCAAGCAAGTTCTGATCATTGATGAGTGCTGAAGTTAATGCATTTACTTAAGACTAAGAACTCATTTTCTTATCAGAATGTGACTATTCAGCTGCATTTTTTTTTCATTTTTCATTTGTTTTAGTGTAACTGAAGTTTTTAACGTAGCTTCTGAAAGTTAGTTTGTCTGATCTCTGTTATAGAATGGAGAGCAACTGATTAACAACAGACAAGGAAAAATAGAAATTWATTATTTAAATGACTATCTGAATTTTGTTAAACTCAATTCCACCATTGTGGTGGATTATATAAACTGGTTCTTAACTGCTGTAGATGGGGGTAAAATGGTTTCACAAACTGCATAAAGATTTATGAAGAGAGGCTTTTTTCCACAAAACTCAGTAGCTCAAATTTTGTGTTAGAACAGGTAACACAGAGGCTAGAAAGCACATGTTTTTTAAAACCATGGTAAAGTTTCTTCCCAGAATCAGCCAAAGGGAATGATTGGATATGTTTTGTATCATGTTATTTATATGAATTATATCAATTATATATTAACAAACATAATTAATTTTTGTATCATGTTTTGAAGAGGTAAAACTCAATAGCAGGTGTTATGTTTGCCTTTGCTAAAAATGTTCTTTGGTGAAATTTGTTTTGCATCACCTTTCTTCACTACTGAGATGGTAACTGACTAGAATTTAGACAAGACCACTGGGTTCTGATCTCGGCTGGAACTGAAATGTAGGCACCTTTTAAAAGCAGCCAAAGTGAAATTTCCCCACAGCATGTTTAGAAGAAACCCACATCCCTGTCTACCCTACAATGACCTACAGCCTTTCATTGTCATGCATGTGCTCCATTCACAACTTTAAAGGTAGCATTACAGGGATGAATTAGATTCATGGGCTAGTCTAAAAGTGTTGTCTAGTCAATAATAATGCAAGTTAACAGTAAATAATGCAAATTGTACAGTAAATAATCACACTTCAATGTCATTTGAAAACTATTCCTGGTTTTCTTTTTACAAACTTGTTTTTTTGTTGACAAAATAAAATTGATCATAATYGATCAAGAAATAAAATAGAAACCTCTAATTCTTTAATGTCTGGTTCTAATAKACTTATTTGTGTTGAAATGTTCCTTAAATTGTAAACAAACTCAGTAAGAGACTTAGRTCCCTATTTAATTAAAAATATATATCAGTGCACATCTTAAAAGCAATTAGGGAGCAACAGTTCATGATTGAGTGGCTGAAGGTAAGGGAAAAATAAATAGAAAGGAATTTTTTAAATGAGTATCTGAATTTTGTTAAACTTCAATAATCAGTCACCATAAAAATTTCTTCCTGATGTAGAGGAGAAGAAAGACATTAAAAAATTGCTGTTCCTCTGCTTRGAGAACTAGAAATCTAGGGAAACTGGATAAGTAAGATAAACATAAGGAAAAAAATGGGTAAGAGAAAAAGAGAAGAAAATAAGAAGGAAAAAGAACTCACTTTTAAGTACTGTTATTAATTTATTACCTGTACAAATGAAAAAAATAATTACTAATGTATTTGTTTAGCATATGATTACCAATTTGAGTAGGGGATTAAGACTAACAAGTCATGAGCTTCTGAACTAAGTACAGACTCTATGTACGGACCACATTTACATCTCCAGATTAAGCTGACTTTGGTGAAGATAATTTTCTTTGCAGAAAGCCTGAATACTTGACCTGAATGTGAATAGGCTGTGCAGACATTCAGGTATATAAACTTCCCTAATTCTCTATGTATTTACAACTTCAGTTTATAGCTGGAATAATGATGTGTTACAGCTGCTGTCTTCCTGAACTCCTTCCATGTTAGTCTTTTCCTCTTGTCTGTGTAAGATTATCAGCATTATCTTTCTTGTAACTAAGTGGAATATTTGCACATCTCAAAACTGCACCACTTTTCTCATGTAGCTTAAGGGTAAACCCCAGCATATATAGGAGTTCTTTATTCTATTTTTTCTCCACTTGTAAAGCAGGTCTGACAGCTGTCTAAAATTTRCTACACATCGGTAATGTAAGCAGATAAGACAGGATCCAAGGGATCTAAAAATAAAATAAATCAGCTTTCCATTTCTTCCTGTCTTTAGAGTATAAGGATTTCAGCTTTTGTTGTTACTTTCTCAGTTCAGGTACTCTATCTTTAAAATAACACTAGCCCTACAACTACCTTTCTATTCCTTCACTGTTTATCACATACTATCCTCCTCTTACCTTCTATTATTTGCCTTCAACACCATGAAAGTTTGGCTGCCAGGGCTCTAAGTTTGTCACCTCTTTCTTTACTTCTCAGGAGTTTGTGCTAGGCTCAAGGTCATCTTGATGAGACAAGTCAGTGTAACCTGGGGTCAAACAGTGGTGGATACAGCTGTGTGACAACACTGTGGTAAAACATATCTAGAGTATCCTTACCTCCCTTGGGAAGTGTAGTTAAACTCAGTCACTGTTATTCTCTCTCTGAGCTGTGGACTGTGTGTCCCTATGCCTGCGCATGTAGCTTGCTGATTTTGTCATTTTGGCTTGCTGATGTGACTCACAGCTTGATTTTAGACCTGCCTTGCCACTGTGAACTTGCCTGACTATTACTGGACTGTGTCTRATACAGGTTCCTGTCTCCAGACACATTATCTTTGGTCAAACACTGTGGGAGTGGGACTGCATCTTTTGGTGGTGAGAACACTGCTCCTGCCTGACTCACTGAGATCCTTGGCTCCCAGTTGGCCTTCCTTTGAGAAGTCTGTCCTGGCTGCACCCTGACACTACCATGCCTATGTTTCGGCTGTATGGTGTCTTAATTCTCTACTCTGCTGTTATAAATTTCAACATCACCTTGCTTCTTCACTTACTACCATTTTGTTCCCATCTTTTTCTCTTTATCTAATGCTTCCCCCCCAAGCTAATGCAGCCCTGCTTTTCATTGCCCAGTTTGACATTTATCTATGACAAGAAGGACTTAGACATGTTTCACTTCTTTTAGCTGTAGAGCAGTACTCACACAATTGATTCCAGATAATTAAAGACAAAAAATAAAATGTGTTAGTGCATGGTTTTATTAATTTTAACTTATTAATGTGAACTTTCAGTAAGCTACATGAAACTGAGTGTGGTGAGACTCTTGACAATATTAAAAGAACAATATATGATATCTTCTAAGAAGYTAGCTATGGTAATCAGGATTTACACTACTGGTTTACTAGTGTAGACCATGTAGCAAAATAATAGCTAGCAGAAAATGCTTACAGAAAGCTTGGAGTCATAGCTTCATGGAACATTACTTTGCTATGTCATAATTTCCAAAAATGCTTCTAGTGCGAAGAAAAAGTTGGGAACTAGAAATCAGCTGCAATCGATAATTGCAAAGGTGTCTTCTTCTTTTGTTCTTGTTAATGATATTTGTTACAAGATTTTGAAGAATCAAGCATTTTTACAGGAAGTAGAAGAATGAAGAGCTTTGTAAAAGAGAAAACAGATATTTCTACAGCTAGTAGGAATTTTAGGGTAGAACTAGATACTACCAAGTATCCTAAGATGATACTTAGCTACAARTTTGCTCAAATCCTCAGTTTTTTGCATACATCCAAAAATAAAGCATTGCAGTCATGAAGGCAGACACCCCAAAGTCAGTACCTGTTATGGTTTAGCATAGGTTTTAGTTAAAAAAAAAAGGAAATAGTTAGCTGCAAGGGCCTTAGATTGACACATGGTTCAGCTAGTGAGAAAAGTGAGTTTGTTTTAGTGAATGAGCACATTTATAAAAGCTGGGGATTTTGGAAACTCCGTTCTTTTCCATTGCTCGCCTCAGGAGAGGTAAGAGGCAGCCCCAGCTCCCTCCCAGCTGGAGGGAGCTGGCGGGCCTGCGGGTCCCTGCCAGGCCTGCTGAGCCCTGCCAGGCTTGCTGAGCCCTGCTGGGCCCTGCTGGGCCTGCTGAGCCCCGCTGGGCCCTGCTAAGCCTGCTGAGCCTCGTCGGGCCCTGCCGGGCCTGCTGAGCCCTGGCCTAGCTGGGGGCATCTGCTAAGCTCAGTGACTCTTGGGCAGAGAGGGAGGCAGAGGTGTGTGCTCCAGCTCCGCTTGGACTGAGTTCTAGCTGCTGTTCGTGGGGGACTGCAGCTGATTCCTTCCTCTACTGCCTTCTGCCTGGAGCGGCTCTGAGCCTGGGTTGAACCTACCCCGAATGAGACTGAGAGGTTTAAGGAGTAGACACTACATCTACTACATGGGAGCCATCGTGACCTCAGCCGCCGTTCCTGTTTCTTCCCCCCACCCCCCTGCGCCGTGTGGCCTCAGAGTTTTTCAAGAACTGCTGCCATCGCTGGGCCGAGAGCACGGGACCATCCCCAAGCTACAGTTAACTCTGTCCTTGCCAAGGTGAAGCTTGCAGAACACTGATCTTTTTTCTAGAGAGTGAAGAAGATGTTGCAGTTACAGATGTTATGGAGACATTTCTATTTAGGCTTCATGAAGATACTGAGTTCCGTGAAAGAAGTGTCGTGTCTTAAGGGATGGGGAGATGAGAAGATGCCCTTAGGCTGAAAATCTTTTGTGAATTGTGGCAACAAACTATGCTAGAATATAGCTTTAAACTATATGGAGAATATGAACTGGGGAAATAATTGTTCAGATTAGTTATTTTTGAGCAGAGGTATTTGCAATAGACTAAGTAGATATAAATGAAGCAGTGACCCTGTATTCTCCTGAGGCATCTGAGTAAGATGCTTGATGTGATGTAAGTCTTCTACACCAGTGCTTTGAGTAAGAGATATTTCTGCCCTAGAATGAGATGAAGAGTATTTTTCTACACCTGAACTGTTAATTTTAAAAATAACACCCCAGAATACATAGAGTCCATGACCCAAATGCAGCTGATGGGAAAAACTGAACTTTATGGGAATATGGGAAAACCACAGAGACAGAATTTTGTTTCTGGGTGGCTGTCTTCTGTGAGAGCTAAGAACCATGTGTGGACTGTTTCTGTCCTTGTAGAGAGTTACCATAACCAGAAGAAACTTCTCTCTCTAGAGAGATTGATAAAAGATTATTCTATAAGGAGTACAGACCTTAGGTTCTGAGTTCTTGCCTTTATAAATGTCTGTAAAGAAGAAAAGAAGCTGGTGGGAGAGGGGGAAGTGTTTTAGAAGTTTCATTTTGATTCTCTGTTTTTTTCCCCTCCTTGTTTCCTTTTAGTGTGTGTGAATAAACTATCTTTATATCTTTTAAGTTTGAGCCTGYTTTGCTTTTCTTTTAATCCTATCTCACAGCAGAAAAACTCTAAAACCACTACAGTACCTTAAGTAAATGCTTATAATGCATGGGAGAAATTGGCTGCCTTAGAACTTTTTGCAGTGGTGGGAGCCAGTGCAGATAAAGGTGTACAACTTACCTCATTAATATTCATTTAGTCAATCATGATTTTTRGAGACACTGTGATTCAAACTGAAGAAAACTCACTAAGTGGGCGCTCAAGGTCTGTTTTGTATAGCTATGCTAAATTATCTTTAAACTTCTTTTATTTACAAAGATAAATTTTAAACAATTACTAGATAGAAGACTTATCTGTGATGTAAAAAATCTGCTGATAATTCTAGCTTATGGGAATAAAAACATGCAGTTCAGTCTCATTTTTCTGAAAKCTTTTTTCATCCTTAAATTATGTATTAAGGAAAAGATATATATTTTGACTGAATGTTCTATTTTGTATAAAAAAGCTGAAAACTAATTTTGCCAGAGAAGGAGAACAAGGCTGAACATGACARTGCCTAGTAGCTACAGCAATCCTCTAAAAGATGGGGACAAGACTATCCAATATTTGTWCCACTGCTTGATTACAAATTTTGTGTGAACGAGGCTTTGTGAAAAATACATGTCCAATTTTTGGCATGGGGAGAGAATCCATTATGCAATTCCTCCTTCAAGCCACTCGGATACAGAGTGACAGAATCAATCCATCCAGATTTAGTAATGAACTTCTGCTAAATTTTGAGCCTATAAAATGTACAGACCCAGAGATTTTACAGACTGAAAAAGTCAGCAAATATTTTTAAGATTCAACAGCAAAACTGCCTGATCATGGGCAGGCATTCCGATACGTAAAACAACATACCATTTTCTCAGATATGTCAACAGGATACTAAGCCCACACTGAAAATCAACTCAAGGTCATATTTCTATATATAAATGTGCAACAGACTGTGCAGGAAAAAAGTGACTAACCCTTTTAGGATGTAGGTGAATGGGACTCAGTGATGTTGTTTTGCTATTGCAGCTCCATCTATCATTATAGCATGGTGTTATAAATGAAACTTATAAAACGTCTGGTAATTAATTAATAAAATAATTTATTACACAATAACATGATAATGCCAGGGTGCCACAGACAAAAAACAGACCCAAGCTCGGGATCGGCGCTGGGTGAACCACAGGTACAGCCTCTATTGCACCGTACCCCCGCAGTTCACGAAGTGTGCTCCGCCGTGTTGGTTTTTATACAGTGTTACGGGCTGGACCTCGAGTTGCAACATTTCTTTTCTTTCTTGGCCTTTCATTGCACATTCAAGTTAGTTATTTTCAGCACCACTGGTCTGCTGAAAAGTTTTCTGGGCAGAGATAGATCCTTGATGAGATTTCCAAGAACTTGTATTCAAGTATAAAAGTCCCATATCTCTGGCATCGGTGTTAATCCCCTCGGAAGCTTGTCCTCATCACCGGTCCGATATCCATCTCTCTTGCAAGTCCACACGTCTTTCTGTTGCAAATTCCTGTCTCCGACTTTACTGGTAAAGGTGATACAATCTCTGTATGTACATTCCAAACCCTCTGTTGTTTTATTCCCATTGAGTACAGCAAGAGAAGTTTGAGTTATTTCAATTATATATTATACCATTTAATACAGTAAGAAAAACATTAATTATTCCCAGTCATATACTACAACGGCTTAAAGTGTTGCAGGCACAAACACTTGTAAAATTTCAGATTTCTGGGGAATTTTAATGATAAAAGATAAAAGGACTGCTGCCAGGATATCTCTTCTGGATGGTGGTGAACGGTTGTTTTCTCACTGCTCGTTCTTCCTTGGAAGGAGGAATCAGAGAGCTTTCAGGTTGCAGTCTGAAGATGTTTATTTTAGAAGTCTTATCTCTAGGTTCAGTCAGTCCAGTGTGATGTTCACAAGCAGCTGGAAAAGTGAATTCTCCCCGCCCATGAACAGCACCTGTTTTTTTTATATTTTAAACTACGTTAACATTGTTTTCCTCTAAAATCTAATAACTAAAATCTAAGTCACACAGTGAAATCACACCTTTACTTAATCCTAAGAAACCATCACCCTTTGCAAAGAGGAAGAGGAAGAGAGAGACAGGAAAATGTGCTTTTATCACATTGATCTGCCTCCATCTTTGCCTCATATTATCTATACAGAAAAACCTAAAACCCCTATTTTCACACCCAGTGATATAATAAAAAACACACCAATCAAACCCTCGTGTCATCCAAATCTTCAGACAGCTTTGGCAGCCTTTTCCAAGGTGTCAGATCAAAGCCACTGYTGTCTCTCAYGCAGGCCGTAGAGGCCCAACCCCCCTATCCTAGCTGCTGCCCATCCAGGAGACCCAGAGGGATACTCTGGTCTCCCACAGACTGCAGAAATTAGGTCATTTCACATTTCAAAAAGTGCAGTTTTGAAGATCCGCATCTTGATTTTAGAATCCATGTTTTAATACAGCTCATTGGAAATTCAATTTAACTAAAAAAAACCTGAACAACCCAGTTATTGATATATCAAGCTTAGCTTGTTTCAGGGGTTTCTTTAATGTGAAGTACTACTTCCAGAGTAAAACAGCTAGCAACATTTGCCCTAGTTTCACCTGGGATAGAGTTAATTTCTTCTAGTGGCYGTTCTAGTGCTGTGCTTCGGATTTTAGAATGGTGTTGATAACGCATTGATGTATTGGGATTTTGCTAAGTTGAGTTTCTCTTTTGGTGGTTTTTTTGTTTTGTTTTTTCATGCTTTGCCAGTGCCAGAAGGTGCCAAAATAAACTGGGAGGGATTATATCTGGGACAGGTGATCTGAACTGGCCAAAAAGATATTCCACAAGGCCGAATGACATGCCTAATACATAAACTAGGGGGAGTTACCTGGAARCAGAGTCGATCTGGCATGGGTCTCTGGCTGGTGAGCAATTTCATTGTGCATCATTTGTTTTTCCCCTTTTATTATCATTATTTTTACCATTTGCCATTATTGCGATATTTTACTTTATTTTAAATTTTTAAATTGTTCTTATCTCTTATACAAGTTTTTCTTTGATTCACCTCCCAACTCCCTGGGGGTGGGGGGAAAGATGAGGAGGTTGAGCAAGCAGCTGCATGGTGCTTAATTTTCAACTGGGCTTAAACTATGGCAGGATTATATTTAGAATCCTTAGCTAGAGTCTGTAACAACAAATCTCATTAACAGGTCTTAGAGTTTGTTAGTTTTTATAGGTTTCCTACAGGTCTATGAGGCCTGATAAGATTCATCCAAGAATCCTCAAAGAGCTGGCTGATGTCATTGTGAAACCTCTCTTGATGATTTTTGAGCAGTTTTGGGAATCTGGAGAGGCCCCAGATGACTTGAAAGTATTAAAAATTGTCTTGCTTTTYAAGAAGGGCAAGATGGAGGACCTCAGAAACTACAGGTCCATCAGTCTCACTTCAGTACTTGATAAACTTATGGAGAAGATTGTTCTGGGAAGTATTGAAAAACACCAGAAGGACAATGCATCTGTTGGTCACAGCCAGTACAGCTTCCTGAGAGAAAAGTCCTTCTTATCAAACCTGGTTTCCTTTTAGGTCAAGGTAACCCACCTCAGGGATCAAGATAAGCTACTTGATGTGATCCTTTTGGATTTCAGCAAAACTTCCAATATTGTCTCCCTTAGTATCCTTCCAGGCAAAATATTCTGCACTCAGGATCAACACGTCATGTGGTGGGTAGGCAACTGCCTCACAGATCAGATGCAAAAGGTCATAGTGACTGACTGGGGTGACATCAGACTGGTGACCTCTCAATCCTTAGACCAGTTTCTTCCCACATCATCATAAATGACTTAGACACAGGACTGGAAGGGATACTGAGCAAGTTCATATATGATACAAAACTGGGAGGAGCTGTTGATTTCCTTAAAGCACAGAGACCCTGCAGAGAGAGAGACCACAAAAAATTAGATGATTGGGCAGTCATCAACCATATGAAGTTCAACAAGGGGAAGTGCTGGTTTCTGCACCTGGGAGGGGCAGCCTTGGATGTATGGACTGACTGGGGAATGAGATGCTGGAAACCAGTGCCACAGAAAGTGACCTGTGGGTCCTGGTCAATGGCAAGTTGAATGTGAGTGAGCATGACTTTAGTTACTCAAAAACATAAAAATGTCCTTTCTGGTTCAAATTAAACCTCTATTCAGTTTAATAGGTATATCAGTTATGAAGTATGTTTCAACATATGCTTCAGTAAATAACTGAAATATAGGAAAGAACATAAAAGTAAAATACAAACAGAGCACACCTTCATTTGTCATAGAAGCAGAGATTGCACCTAGACCATGCTATCAATTAATGCTTTCTATCCAGACTTTTGTAAGAATGTCGACACCTTTTTGCACAGAGTCCTTCTGGAAAAACAGGCTGCTTAGGCCTTGGATGGACTTCTTCCTTTCTGGGTAAAATCTAGCTGGTTTCTCAGACCACAGAGTATTGGTGAATGGAGTTAAATCTAGCTGGTGGCCAGTCAGTGCTCCCCAGGAGTACTGGGGTCAGTCCTGTTTAATATATTTTTCAATGATCTGGAAGATGTCATCACAGGTCGATTTGCAGGTGACCCCAAATCAGGCATGAGTGATCTGCTGAAGGGTAGGAAAGCTCTACAGAGGGATGCAGAGARGCTGGATTGATGGGCTGAGGACAACAGAATGAGGCTGAACAAGACCAAGTGCTGGATCCTGCACCTGGATCACAATAACCCCATGCAGAACTACAGACTGGGGGAGGAGTGGCTGGAAATCCTCCCAGCAGAAAAGGATCTGGTGGTGCTGGTCAAGAGCAGCTGAACATGCACCATCTTCTGCCCCAGTGGCTAAGAAGGCCAATGGCATCCCGGCCTGTGTCCGAAACTGTATGGCAGGGAACTTATTACTTAGTTTTAAATTTGCTTCCCACTCATTTCACTGGATAACCCATAGATTTTATAAGCAGCTGTCATATTTCCCCTTGCTTACATCTTTACCAGTCTGGGCTGATTAACTCTACATCTGCATAATTTCTGACATTTCTGGCATTCTTATATTTTGTTTGTCTTTCCCTTTTGCAGGATGAAAACTGAAGTACCCAAAATATTGCATGARTGAGTGCATTAAGGGTTGATGCAGTATTTTGATGATGCTTTCTTGTTGACCAGATCAAGAAAGTATTTTGATCTCAATTCCTCTGTTACAACAGCTGTGTTTTAAGACAATCAAAAGGGGAACCTGATACAACAGGTATCCTGGTGGCAGCACAAATAATTGAACTGACATTTGCCAATTTAATTCGTGTGTACTATAAATTAGTTGGATAAAGTCCACACAGTTTCTTTCTTACAGTTGTGTGTGGCTATATTAGACAGCTGGAACTCTTTTGCCGGTAAGTATTATGAGTAACAGCAGACTCAGGGACCAGTGACARTGCAGYTATTGAACTTCAGGGAGAAAATAATTGAACTTCTCTTGAACTTGTGTCTTCATTTTTGTGGTGGTCTTTATAATGAATATTTTTGTATACTTTGTACTTTTATTCTTTATTTTYAGTCCTAATATATGATATATATATATCACACAATGTTTTATGTAAAGTTAATATTTTTATAATATTATGGGTATATATATAAAATATATGCTGTCATATTAACATGATGTTCTATGTATATACAAATTTCTATGTATATACATTTATTTTTATTTTTATACACTTTTAATAGTAAAAMAAAATCCATATCTGTCAGTTTTTCAGAGCTACTGTGGCTTTGTTTAATCAAGGGGTCTGTACTAAGCACCAGTTACTATGGAAACCTGAAAAGATTGGAACTCAAATAAATGTGTTGCCTAACAGTATGATGCTGAAGACTGATATTCACCATAACAAACCTGRTGTGTAGTATCAAGAAAACCATCTCAATTAAAGAAAAAGCAATCAKGAAAAAATAATCTTCTATCCCTCCTTTCTCTCTACCCCCAGCTCCYTCTCCAAAAATCAGAATGACTAAAGGAATGAATGACAAGCAGTCTAATGGGGAAGAATAATATTGTACTCTCAGTAAATATTGCTAACAATATCYCATTCTGTATTTGGCAGTAGGTAGCTGAAACAAAATATTTAGTATGCAACATGTGGATAGAGTTATTGGAGAAGAGTTGCTGTGACTGTTTAATATGAAGGGAGTAAAACTTTGATGCATCTATACGCTCACCAGAAGAGATAGTGAAATTCTTTGTCTTTTAGTACCAGATGTTCACTAGTGGCACTTGACTCTATGGCTCTGTTTCAGTTGACATTGARTATGCAGCTGCTTGATGTCTTCAGTGATTAGCTAAGGCTGAGGTTTAAAGGGGGCTATCTGCCTGAAACACCATCCAGATAGAAAGAAATAGTGATGGCATGCTGCAGTGAATGCACAAGGCAATTTGAAGAAATGACACAGGCTCAGTTGACTTAAAGAGCAGAATGATTTATTACATATGTGTGTCATGTAGGACTCKTTTCCTTTCACTACTTTGTGTATCTGAACACTCTGTTGCAGTATGTGAAAGGATGTAAACAAAGTAAAACAAAACCTGATATTTTKTTCTGTTGTCTAGTGTGATTCTGAAGTTCTGAGCTTTCTAAATATTTTCTTTTTTATAGAATCACAAGATCAAATGAGTAAGATTGGAAAGAGCCTCTGAGATAATCAAATCCAACCTTTGATGAAATACCATAATGTAAATTAAACCAAAGCAGTAAGTGTCATATCCAGTCATTTCTTGAATACTTTAGGGATGGTACCTCCACCACCCTGGACAGCCTGTCCCAAARTTTAACCASCTTTTCAGTGAGAAAATTCTTCCTSATATTTGACCTGAACCTCCTTTGGAACATCTTGAGACTCTGTTGCTTGTTGCCTACCTCCTTTCATGTGGAGGCAAAAACAATAAGGTSTCCCCTGAGCTTYCTTTTCTCCAGACTAAACAASCTCAGCTGCCTCAAYGGTTGGTCATAAGACTTGTACTCCAGCCCATTCACCATCTCCATTGCTCTTCTCTGGCATCACTTCAGTATCTCAATGTCGTTTTTATATAGAAGGACCCAGAACTGAATAAAAACACTTTAGGTGTGACCTCACCAGTGCTGAGTACAGAGGGATGATCACTTTCCTAATCCTGCTGGCCACACAAGGTTTCTTTTTTTTTCTTGCTTCCTTAGAAAGAAATAATTTGCCTACTTTATTCWGTGTAGAACAGACTTTTGTTGAAAAGCAAAAGAAAAAAATGAAGCAACTTTATTTTTTCTGCCACTAAATGAAAGTCTTGTGGTTTCTGCTTTCTTAAGCCATAAATGTCAGAAACACCCTAGCATGTATAAAAATTTGGGAGAAATTAAACCCACACAAACAGTTTGAGAGAATTCCAAGTCATAGTTACAATTTAMTTAAATGATTACAATAAATGTAATGACATCCACAAAGTCAGAATACAACCTGGCTGCTGTTGGTCATGGTGGTGGTCACACTCCAATTAAGTGSTTGCTGCAGTTGTTGAAGTGATGGTTGCAGCCATGTCTAAAACAGTGGTTCTGTGGATGGTCTGGTCCTCTGGGTCCATCCAGCAGTGGTGGTRTCCCAAATCCACAAACCTCGGGATTATGTGGTCAGGTCCAGGTGGTACCTCCCCCAGGGCAGGGAGTTTCACAATGGGATGTSCTATGAGCCATAGGATATTTTTGGAGTCCTTGATAGTCACTGGAGCTGCCTATTCATTYAGTTCATGATGGCCCATTAGCAGAGATGACCCCTCATGGTGAAGGTAAAGAAACACTGCCACCCCTTGGGGTTCCACTCTTCTCATTTAACACCCAGCCTGAGGGGCTGTGTGTGCACTGGGCAGCTACTGGGAATTAAGTTTATCATTACAGAGAGGGGAGTAGAATAGCAGCCACATAGTGCTAAACTTCTGTAACCATGACAACTTCATAAAGAGATTTAACCCYTTGGACACCAGGTACAAGATGCTATTTCAGAATTGTTGTGTTTATAACATGATGTAGCTCTTCAGCATTCTTTGGCACTTGAATTATTTTTTTTTTCTATTGACACTCTTGTTGCTTTTCAATTACTTATTCCTTTTGACATGGACTGACTGATGGATTTCTGCCAGAGGCATTGTTTTAATTAATTAGGACCAAAACATTACACGATAATTGTTTTATTCTGATACCTAACCAGAAATTCTCACTCTCTCTCTATCTTCTCTCATATATTATGGCAATTCTTTCCAGTTGAGAAGGCAAAAGCTTTTCCAAAGATAAAAAACTCTCATTCAGAAAAGCAAACAGGAAAAGAAATTTTTATAGCTTATGATATTGATAATAACTAATAATTTTTTAAGATAACCCCAGAAAGACACTGTTGATTTTGTGGATAATAGAGTGAAGAATTTTAGAAAGAGGAAACCTACTCACTGATCTCAGTATGGCATTTTAAATCTATAAAGGTGATTCTTKAAAGACTGTCTTCTTTGACAGGTGAGGGATATAGTTTAAGAAAATTTCACTTCTCAGTTGCGTATGAAATTAAATTTACATTCAAATTAATCTGCATGGGTACTGTATCTATTACCCATACAGCTTTCTTATAACTTTGACGTAAGAAACAGCCTTTGTAATTTGTCATTGTTAGTACAAAATCTGCAGCTTTGCTCTCCTTCTGTTTTAAACATGAAAGCTGAAGATATAATGCCTTAGGTCATTTTGTCCTATTTTGTATTTTCTTTAAGTCACTATTTTCATTTCACCAAACAAGCTAGATTTTAAGATTGTAATATGACAAATGGAAATTAAGATTGTAATATGACAAAAAGTCACATCAGAAACTGATTTATATATACTGTAGATCTCATACAGTATATTTAATGTGTTTATTATTTTCTCCTACTGTGATAAAACCAGTATATGTTTTAATGTTTCTTGTAATCCACCTTCAATCATTCACTATTAAACTTCCAGTCATCTTGTCTATTTTAAGTAGCAAACAGGAGGGAAAATGCRTGAGTTTAAAAAGAAAAAAAAGGATATATACTCCTTATAAAACTGATCTGTCGGCATCTCACACAACATTTTCAATTATATGCCTTGTTTGTGACAACATAAGCCAAGTTATTGAAAAAACAACAGCAAGATACGTTCCCATTGCTTTCAATTTATTGATTCAGCAAAATATGCCAGCTTTTCTGYTTCTAAATGTTCTGACCCACTGTCTTGGTTATAAAGTATGCATATAAAGTATCCTTCCACATAGCAAGGAAAAACACTGCACCAACCCACAAAATCTCAATAAATTTCTTTAAGAAATATACAAAAGTTTTATGTAGGAAAACACAGTGTGAAAAAGGGAGTCAGATTTGGTTCCCTGCRCCATGTCCAGCCAGGAAGAGCAGGRGATGGTACCAGCACACACACATGTGGTAAGATAGGTAAAGATAGTGAGGGGAAACAAATACAGTTGGTACCAAAGGTAATCTTGCCTCTGATGTATTGCAGCTGGGTTAATTATCCTAGAGTGRGAACAGCCTTGCTCTCCCAGCTATRGGTGTTATAAAGAGTGAGCTGKCTGGGAGGGGTTGGGTTGTAGGTCAGTTGGAGTCTGCTGRTGTGACCTGATGTGACCCAGGGACAGGAGGTGGTGCAAGGGACAGATGAGGTAAGGYTTTGTTCTAGGGACAGGCTCAGGATGGAGTGAGCTGGTGCTGTGAGGAGTAAGAGAGAAGAAGGAGAACTGACTGGCTGGCTGCTGGCATAAAKGAATAGACCCTGAGAGCTGCTTGGAGGTGTCTTTGGGAAAYARGATTGAGACTGTTAAATAAYAAGGTGTTGGTGTGTGAGGCCTTTGGATAAGTATGAAAGACTGATRGATAATAAAGTTCTCATAYTTRGAGCCCTCTGAAAGTTTTTAATGAAGCCCTTTGTGTGTTGTGACTGTCTTGACTACCCCCCACACACAGCCAAAGGATGAAAGCCAAGCTGAAATGGGACTCAAGAGCCCATGGGCAAGGGAAAGAAGGATGCCCTGGAAAGGTTGGTAAGGGACACCATGGTTTATTAGAGCCCTCAACAGGCACTAGTTGAGGCACAGGTAGAGCCTCCTGCCTCTGGCTGTGGCTGTGCCCATGTAAACAAAGACACTGGGATTGGTTATGCCCCCAATGTAGGCATGGCTCTGGAAGCTTAAGACATTTAGTGGGGGAAGAGATAATTAAATTTTACTTCTAGAAAAGTTCAGAAGAAAAAAAGCATTCATATACAGATGAAACTGTGTTTTAGAATGGACAGAGATTCCACAATCCAGGTAATTCTCTCTTTACTTCAAGTTGATGGATCTGGTTCTAATGCATGCACCCAAAAWGAAGGTTTTACTTTTCACATGGTTGAGGAAAATAACAAAGGAGTAACAACTAACTATGAAGAGACTGATATATTTTGTGTTGTTGACATTATTTTGTGTATTTATTCGTTCTGTTTTAAAGATAGGAATTCAGCAATGTATAACTRTTAAGGCAAACTTTTCAAGCTTACAGGACTGCTGTTCACTGGGCCGTTGAAGATCACGTGATCACTGACAGAACTAGCAATGGTGGCTGAGTTTCCTAAATTCTAGTGGAGCCCTCCAGTCAAGGGTTCMTAATTTGTCTGGGTTTGTTTGGTTTGGTTCAGGTTTTGCTGRTTTGGTTTTTKGTTTTTATTCTTYTGTAATAYGTAAATAATCTGGTAAACTAGTTTGGCATTTCTGCTCAATCTCTTTCATTTTTTTTTCTCATATGGACATGAAAACTTTTAAAAGCACAAAAGATTTATATATATYTTTACATATATAAAAATGAACTTAGAACATACACTTAAAATTGTTCCTATATTATCAGAAAAGCAAGTTGAAATAAGCTTTTATTGCAAGTAATATTTAAGTACTATAGATATGGGTCTTGCTTCACACTTAGAAGATAAATTTCCTGAATTTAATTTGACTAGCAATATGAGCATAAAACATATAGGCATTAGATTTAGATATTGTCATGCTCAGTATGAAAACTGGTCATTCATGTAGGGCTGCAAAAATAGTACAGTTGACAAGCTAATTTAAATAGATTTTTAAATTTAACAACAAGCACAATTATGGTGCTGAAAATAATGCAACAAGTGAGCATAGAGTAAGCAGCGTTGGCACTCAAATACTGAAATATTTGAGCTCTCAGAGATCACATTCAAATGGTAAGGAAGGAATATAATAAGATTAAATATAGTTGGTTTTTTTAAAACTTTCTCTCTCAGGAATGTAAAAGGATASTGAAGAAGAAAYGTGTACARAAATAGCTCAAAGGAAATATGACCRGAATATTTTCTTACTGAATGAAACATGACAGTATAATGGAGCTGGAATACCATCACCCTAGATTCACTGTCAACTAGAGCTCGGTGTAATTTACAAAATTTCACTTTGCTGTAACTACAGGGAATAAGTTTTCCTGATCTTGTAAGAAAAGAGAGAACTTTGCAGACAGCATGGCAAAAAAATACCTCTTTTAATCTAAATATATGAAAATGCAGATAAATACAAAATAAACTGATCTTTTTCTTCTTTATTATTCATGAGGGTCTAGATTTTCAAAAGAAAACAGTTTTAATATGGAGGTTTTTTATTTTATTTTTACAACAGCCGGACACACTAATATCCAACTGCCTTTAACCTTCTAAGACAATTGAAAGGTAAATTTTTAAATTTTGATAATTTAATGTTAAATTTTCAAATTTAACATTAAATTGCTTTTTCATGCCATGGTGAACCAGTTCCCATGTGGGTAGGTAATCATATCTGAAAAGAGCACCTGTAAAGAAAAGYCAGATCTAGTGGGATCTTCAATATGATGATACCATAATCACAGTCTTGTATCCCAGATTCCATGACTCTTGGGCCATTGCTCACTGTGTCTGTGTACTGGGGAATGACAGACTTGTAAAAGTACTGTTGTTTTTCCATGGATCTGTYGAGGAAGACCAGCCCCTGTATTTGAGATTAGCCCCTGCCTCAGGGAGCAGACTTGATAAAAACTGCCATGGTCCATGGTGTCATTTATATCTCAGAACTGTAAGAGAAATTTATTATTTTCATTATCCTTCTGTGTATCAACAATTACAATGGTATGAAATACAATTGCACAGGTATATCAAGACTATATTTAACAAAATGTATCAATTCTGTATGTACGATTGATAGTAGCAAGCCCACACAGACACAGAGTCAATAAAAAACTTTGTTGGTGTGATAATTCTTGTCATGATTGTACTGAATAACCAGGCATGCATGGTATGAAGGGACAAGTTCCTTCTGCTGACTTGCTGTAGAACTTAATGTTCTAATAATGCACAGGTGAGGGAGTAGAGGAYTAGGGAGGCAATGCTGATGGGAGACACTAGGAGAAATGTCAAAGTGCAAAAGGAAAGCCACAAGTAACACTGAGCTGCAGGTATACGGAAAAGCCAATACTTTTACTTCTTAATTCAGAGATGCTAGTTAGTTCAGAACTGAAAAGAAGAAAAATTGCCTTCAAAATTATCTTGACATTATAGTCAACATTAATAGGCTACCCAGCCTGTGCTTTCCTGCTGTTGGTGGTAAAAACAGTTCACGCACACTATATCTTTATTAAAATAAAATATTTGAGGGCCCCTCTCTTGCTTTGAGTGACCTGGCATGGCATGGCTTGTGTGCACACATCTGTCATTGTGCAGAACAGTGAGTCTGCATCCACATACACAATTGCAGTAGGTCCCTGGCACATGTTTTGTCCTGTGCTGTGCTTGGAAATTTAGCTGGCCCAATCAAAAAAACCCCCAAGTGCTGACAGCTTCACAGTATAAATGGTCACAGGTCACCACTGAGATGCATGTCCTGTTCTGTTTCATTGAGTAGTACAGACATGGCAACAAAAATAATRTATAGTTTAGGATTAGTTTTCAGTAAGGATTTGATCTGACAGAATCAAACACWTTTAGACATGATAATTAATCTAAAATGAATGCAAAATTCAAGCAAACATGGCTTAATGAACTGGTGACCCAGTTTCTTTAAGAGGAATGTTGTATTGATTTGTGGTAGTTATCCGAAAGAATGCAATTTTCAGTATCKTCAGTGCCTGCTAGGAAATACAGTATTAATTTATAGTGATGTGTTGTTGTCTCTTTTGTAAATAAGATGTACAACTGTTATGATGTTCAGGTAAATTCCAGCCTTTCTCTCTGACCAAAGAGAACTTAGGCTCACTCTGTAGTAACACATGAGTTTTCAAACAATTTTTTTAAACGAGTTTTCTTCCTGTACTTGGCATTGATGGGGCAAACTCTCAAGTGCTGTGTTCAGTTTTGGGCCCCTCACTTAGAAAAAGAATAGTGAGGTGCTGGAGCATGTCCAGAGAAGGACAACGATGATCATGAAGGATCTAGAAAATATTTCTTGCAAGGAATGGCTGAGGGAACTGGGGTTGTTTAGCCTGGAGAAAAGGATGTTAAGCATTTCTATCTACAGTCACCTGAAAGAGTGTTGTAGTGAGGGTGGGGTCGGTCTCTCCTAAGGTGCTTGCAGTGAAAGGACCAGAGGAAATGGCCTTAAACTGAGCTGGAGGAGAGTCAGATTAAACATTAGATTAAAAATTTTCACTTTTAGGTGTTCAGCATTGGAGTAGGTTGCCAAGGGTGATGGTGGATTCACCATCCCTGGAGGCATGTAGGAGGCATCTAGATCTGGCACTGGGGATTAGTTTAGTAGTTTGGGGGTTRCAGTRGTAGTCTTGATGTTGTACARTGATCTTAAAGGTCTCTTCCAACCTTGATGATKCTATTATTTCAGTACAATATTCCATGATTACAGCCCAACTTAGTAAATCAGTTTTTCAGGCATTATAAATGTCTAGGGCAAGATTTCACTTGTTTATTTTCTTTTTCAGGCCCTTGATGTGACTGTTAATACTCAGACAAGGTTCATCCATCAACAAATATACTCCTGAATTAACACCACACAGTCTGCAATCACTCAGTGTAATGGAAATCCTCTGACTTTTTTGCTTCATTTCTAAAAGGTGTCATCTTTAGCAAATCTGACCAATTTCATATATTTCCAGTGAGGGCAATTAAGCAATTCATCATCAAGGTTTGACTTCTTTGGAACTGGTTTCAGTGGGACAATACCAAGGTCCCAAATTTTCTTGAAAGAGTTTTGTGGCATATGGAACATAAATTAGTTATATTTGGCTGTTCACTGCTTAGCAGCTGCAGCTGTTTTCTATGGTGTTCATTACTGTCAGTTCTGATTTCTCTTTTCATGTTTGTCACATTGTCTATSAGTGCCTACCAAATTTGGCCTAGAAGAAAATGTATTGGTATTCTGAGCTATTAAGGTGATGAGTACTAAAATACTGATTCTTTACATCTGAAAAGCCTTTTCCAGTRTGACTCTCCAGACTACAGGATTGAAAGCATGGCATGATTTAGAACAGTACSATTTTGTATACAAATATTGTACAAATGATGAAGAGCATGGATTGTAACAATGCCTTAGGTGATGCAGTATCTTCTTTCACATTGTTACTGCTTGCTGTAAATATCAGTAATAGACTATTTGCKGTTTCCATCTAAACTTGCACTGCTTCATTTTTATAAATGAGAGAAAATCTAATAACTTCAGGTAACAAAATCTGTCTTGGATCTGAAATACTAAAGCAGCTTCAGTAAAAACCATATTATTATAATATACAGGCAGGATGCAGGCTTTTTATATGATAGTAGTGTGCTAAAGGAAAAGCATTCACAGTAGTGTGTCCCTGGGGGAGTCATTATCAGGTATCAAAAAATAACAGTAACAATACCAAAACTACAGTTTCTACTCTTTAAAACTTCTTGAAAAATGAAGTAAATATTTAAAGGAAAGATTACTTTGAAGGCATCAAAGTAAGAGCATARCTTGACAAGCAATTTTTCTTCAAAGGTTATGAAGACATACAGTGTTTGTCCATATCCAAGGAAAGTTGGTGAGATGACACAGGTTCAGGTGAGAGTCATTGGTATAAGTTGAAGAGAACACCCAAAAACTGTCCAAATAATTTATATTTTCCTGACAGTTGAGCACTGCTATCCACTCTAAACAGCTCAAGATTATGTGAAAAATGAAACTAAAGTTCTTTAACTTATTGATCATGTTGAAAACAAAGAAAAACTGTGACAGTGGCTWTGCACCTAGTATGGGAGGAGGAAGAGCGGTTTCTAGGTGCAAATATGAGATGATGGGGGAGTATATAACACCAATTATTTCAAAAMTTAACATTTCATTGCAAATATGAGCAGACATATTTTAAACAATAACTCCAAATTCCAGTTAAGGAGGACTTGCTATGGTGCATATAAAAAAAATGCTGCGTGACATGATTTAAAGAAAACTCTGAATATTGACAAGTGAGTTTGATTGTGTCTGCAGAACTTTTTATAATAGACCATCTTACTCTAGAAGTTATAAGAATGCCCATATGAGCAACATAAATCAGAAAAAACCATATATTTTGAATGTATCTTGCCACCAAAAGTGGCCAATAGAAAGCATTTATTGATGTTAAGTATTTCACATATTTCACRAGCAATATGCAAAAGATTTGTCACTCATCTTGCTTCACTGTATCTCRYGATTTTTTTATTGTCCACTTARCCTTCAGTTAAGGAAATCCACTGTCACTTGATAGAGTCAAGATCTCTCTTTGACTCCTTTGGATCYTGATTCATACTAACTGTTGGGAGGAAAGGGTTAAAACCAGATGATCTGGAGTGGAGTATGATAGAGTCACTCAAAGTGACCTTGCAGCTGGRAAGGCTAAAAAYATCCAYGTGTGCAACCTCACATATTTACTGCTGATTGTCCTCTGTCTTTCTCAAGAAGTAGAATTTCTGTGGAAGATAACAGGATGCTGTCAAAGGCTTAAAAGRCATTCTTTACACAGGGAGAAAGAGAGATAAGAAACTCAGTTTACAGAAAGCACAGAACTGTGATGTATTGCACACGTGCTGGGCACATTGAGATGTGAGATCAGACCAGGAACGGCCTGCACACTTTTCGCTGCTTAGCAATATGTCCCCACTCCTTTTCAAAATTCTTTTAGCCAGGGGGGTGCTGAAATAATTTTATTCTTCTTTTGCTATAGGTTGTGGTCGCCTTGGTAACGTGCATCTATCAGTTCACATGCTATCTTTGTCTGAGGCCTGATAGGTCTCGTATGAAAAGAATGAGCAAACAGTCCTAAGCCACTCTCTTCATTTCACTCATGATTTGGTACACCTCTGCCATATCTTTTGTATTTTCACTAGCATACCATAAATATACTTTCCATCACATTTCCACAAAATATATCCCTTTTGCTAGTTTCCAAAAAAGACCARCACCCTTTGTGGTAATAATGTTTGAATGAAAAATTCCATGCCTTTGATTTTCTCTGTGATCTGGCCATACATCTATTTGGGTTCTTTCCTCATTCAACCACAGTCTGCTATTTAGTAACAGAGTTCTTAGAATTTCACTGTATGTCTAAAATACTGGTATCAGTGAAAGAAAAAAATCTCAGCATAATTCCTTCAATAAATCTCTTTGCCTAAATGAATTAGGCAGATTTAGATTTTGAAATGTTTGGAGAAGGAAATTACTTTTTATWTAGTTAAGATGAAAACATGGAAAATGGAACTTTTGGGGTTTTTTTGTGCATTAGGACTGTCTGCTTGATTCTATTGTATAAAAAGAGCATAAAAAGGCTAAGAAAAAAATAGCTCTTATTCAAACATAAAGAAAATGTGTTTATTTAATTTATAAATATTAGGTTAAATCTTAAAAAATTAATAATCTTTCTGCCATAATACTAATTTTAATCTCGTGCACAATGGATCAAACTTGACGTTAAATACAAGTCATATATGGTTTTAAATACCAAATTAACTATTTTCTATATAGAAATTAAAGCCAAATAGTACTAGATTTCATGCTCAGATGAATGCTAGGGCACAACCAGAATTTTCCTTTTAACTCCCTATGTTTTAAGGGACATCCYGTATTTCATCTGTGTGTTTAAAGAGTAAAGGAAAGGTTGAAGCTGATAGCATGAACACAAAGATTATTCTAGGYGATGAAATCTTGCTGAAGAAAAATAACCTTTGGGTCAGCCAGCTTTCTGAGGAGAAAATTTCATATTTTCCCATTCTACGTGAGAAAATAAGGACTGTGGTCAATTCAAACTGGTTCATCACTTTGATTCATTGTGGGAGGAATAATTTTACCAAAATGGAGAAGATGGTGTAGAGGTACGAATGGGCACTTAAGGTTCCCAGAATGAAGTGAGAACAACTTAATGTAAGTCAGCTTTTCCACATGAGGSAAATACATGCAAAATCACAGACCTGGGACATAACCACAAGGGTTTATGAGGCTTGAAAATATTTTATAAGGCTTGGAAATATTATGTAGATAAGAAATTTGGAAACATGAAAAATACCTAGACTGTAGTGTATTGCTGGGGGAGAGAAGACCCCGCAGCCCCCAACCCAGGTAGGCTGTGTAGCACGTGGCTAAGTAACGAGATGGGTACGATGGACAGYTCAAAGATGTTCTTTATTCTCCAAAAGCTGCATCCAAAGACCAGGGGGTGTGGTTAGCCAGACAATTTATAGGGTTTGCTTGGGGWCCAGTGTCAAACTTGGTTAAAGGGCAGGGGTTTGATCTTGTAAGTCTAAGGTCTTACTCTGTTAGCGTTTTCCTAAGTCCCACCCCCCAGGGTCTCAGGTTTATTTCCTCCATTCAGGGCTCAGGCTAAGCTTTGATCTGTCCCAGCTAATCTGGCTTCCACAGCAGTGGAAGCATCAAAGACTGTGATTGCATTATCCATAGTTATTCACACAGATCATTTGATTGTAACAGCAGCTCAAGTAACAAATCCAGGAAACAGAATTCAATCTTAGCTGAAGTGAAAACTCTTGGTAACACTAAATCTTCATGTGTCACTAACAGCTTATCACCTCTTCCTTTAACTGGAGAGACAAGTCTCAGCTGAAAAAGGGCATGTTTTTCTCTATGCCACTAATACCTGAAAACACAGAATTTCCAAATGTTTCAAAGTCACTTATTGCTGCATAGTCATAGAACAATCCATTGCCTGCCTGCTTGTTTTCAAAATAACATTGTTGTAGAGATACCTGAGAAAGTTAAAATGTTTCAAAACCAAATTATATGAAATTTATTACTTATRTCAGTTACAGAAAATAATGCTGTGCTTAGTAGTGATTTTCCTCTAGCTAATTTAGCTACTTTTTGTAGTCTGTATCGTAAATTGCACTGCTCACGGTTCAGGACTTTATCTTGGAGACTGGGTGAAATATTTTAGAAATCATTAACCCTATMTTCTTAAAGGGTTTATATTCATGCATTATTTCATTTTTCCATCTTTTATGCAAAGCAATACTAAGTATGTTCCTATTAAAACACCTGAAAATATGGTTTTCAGCAGTAAAGCATTGTTTCTGAATATCAGATGAGGAATCTAAAACTAAATTTTTGTATTTTTTTGACAATATCAAATAGTGGAAACMATTACAAGACTGAATGTTTCAAATATTGCAAATATTTTTAAACTCCTTTTCAGTAGACTCAAAATGGCTTTTTTCTGTTTTTCTTTATGTTTTTAATTTTTTATATATAAAATTAAAAGCTGAATGCAGTAGAGTCAAAAAGTTTCATGTAATGGACTTAATAAATAATTTCCCTGATAGGTATACTGGAATAATGAATTGTTGGCCAAAATTTCTAGTAAGAAACCTACTTTTTCTGATATGTCCTAAGAAAGAAGAAAAAAAAATTAAAAAGTAATCTCAATAAGTACTATGATTTATTTTTAAAAAGTGTTATATGTAATCTTCAGTAAAAAAAAATACAATAACATAATTCAGCCACTTTGAAGAAAACAGAATTGATTTAAATATTAATAATGTCAAAATAAATGCTCAAATATTAATTATTAAATAAATTCTTGAAATTGGAAAAAGTGTTTGTATGTAAAGGAATGTTGTGAATCTGRCAATGTATTCATGGGTCTGTAGTCTTCTAGAAGGAAAAGTTCTATCTTTAGAACCTAGCTCTTGATAATAGTAGCATTTATTACTTCTGGTGTAGTAGTGGAAAGATTATTTTCACAGAAAGATTGGGATACTTGCCAATTATTAGTTCTGCTTAATATTAATCTGGAGTCATATGAAAGGCTTAAAAATACTGCTATTTAATTGCAATAAAACTGACAATAAATAGATTTTAAACCAATTTATTCATTCATAGGTAAGAATATAAGTTTAACATCAGAAATATATAGGAAAAAATAGTACATGACACAAAGCAGAAAGGTGTCTTCTTAAAATGCACTTAAATTGTAGCATTTTCCRTATTTTACTAGTTTTATTTTTAGGGAAGCTTGCCTTTAGCTAAGGAGAGTCAGTGCAACATATATATTTATAAATACTAAAATCCTCTACAACAGGAGAGCAAACCAGCCTGAAAGACTGAATGGAAAATGCCATTTTAGATATATAGACATATAGATATGTCATCTATAAGGACTCATCACACTTCTGATTCGTGGGATAAAGAGGAGTGGGGTTACTAGAGAAATTTTCCATCAGTACAGCACTGTCTCTTGTATACTGTGTGGAAGTCAAAGAACTGACAGACAAGTGAGAACATGCTAACTTCTGAAAGTGTTAAGCATAAAGAGGTTTGGGGTTTTTTTTCCTTCGGTGTTTAATAAAAGGGAGCAGGAAGAAACTTGGCCCTGATACTGGAACCTACTTGACATAAGTTAATGAATTTTATATTTTATTATTCTGTCTGTTGAAAATTTTCTAAGGTAGAATTCCTTTAAGCTATTTGTTAGCATTATTTTCAGTAACAAAGTTCAAGGTTAAACTGCAATAACAGTAACCAGAATAATAAAACCATATAAGTAGTGATATAGAACAGATGTAAATGAGTGTTTTGCATATTCTGTAAGAAAAAGGTAGTGTTATATTCATCAGTAMTRTATYTTTACTACTAGCTGCAGCACTGKTCTTAGCTTATATCTCCATTTCTATWTAGTAAAACTGTACCTGTGTRGTAATAATTTCAGAATACCTAGTTATAGATGAACCTACCAAAGTTATAAATGTTCAGTTAGGTCTCCTTCAGCTTACAATCCTCTARAGAAATAACTCAGCATGCCAAGCATTTTGAATTTTATGTTGTGCTACTGTTAAGCTACCTCTGTTACTCATGCCAAAAAGATCGGAGGCACTCTATTAACTTAAAAGAAGAGAGCTACACAGTAAAATTTGAAGTCTGCACCAGTAAGAAAACATTTAAAAAATTAATAAATTAAAAAAAAAACTGCATCTTTTTGCAGAATCATAGAACTGCTTCTRTTGGAAGGAACCTTCAGATGTCCTSTGGTCCAAATTACTTAATTAAACAAGGTTACCTAGAGTAGGTTGTTGAGAATTGTGTCCAGTCATGTTTTGAAACTCTCCAAGAAGTGAGGTCTCTCTGGGCTACCTAATTCTACGGTTAATTTTTGTTTTCAGGTGGAATAYCATGTTTTATTTTGTATCCATTTCCTCTTGTCCCATCAGTGGGGACGACTGAGAGCAATCTGGCTCCTCTCACCAGGTATTCATAGCAACTGATRAACCCCTCCAGGCCTTCTTTTCTCCAGGTTAAACAGTCCTAGCTCTCTAGCCTCTCATATGACCAATGCCCTAGTCTCTTAGTCATCTTTGTGTTCCTCTGCTGGATTTGTTTCATTATGTCCATATCTTTTTCATACTTTCCTTCCCCTCTTCTATCTCAGTTTAATTCCTGTAGCAAAACTTTACTGCTTAGTTCTCCTGAAGAATCCTGCTAGGAAAGATTGGTTTCTAATACTAGGCAGCAGACACAGTGGGAAATGCTAAGTCAGGAAAATTGTCTGAATAGCCATGGCCAACACTCTGCTGGAGTCCTCTGAGATCAGTGATTAAGTTCCCTGAACCCTACAGGGACCCTCAGAGGAGACAGAGCCATCGCAGAGACTGTTAAATTAATTACCTGAGTTGTTAATTGTAAAGAAATTGTTGAGGTTCTCAAGCATGGTATTTTTGAGAGGTAGTGCCTTAAGGTGCAAGGCAACTAAGGATCTATCTGACATAGTTSTTGTGGAAGTGTTGTAGAAAAAAACCTGAACAAACAGTAAGAATTCATTTGGCCTGAAGATAGTTTTGAGCCTCTCACTTAAAATTCCATTTATGTCTGAAAATGGAGTATGGCAAGTGTGACACATCTTAAGAAAAGCCTGAGGCGTACAGCAAAGTAACTAGAAGTTTCTGAAGATTAGTGGACACATGGGAAATTTTGATTTGTATTTGAGAAAGGCCAACATGGCTTCTGTGAACTTCTTCAGAAAATCCTTAAAGCTCTTTAAAGAGCTCAATAAATACCTGGATATGAATGATCTGGCTAATAATAGTCTCTCACCAAATGCTTTGAGAAAATTAAACATCCACAGTAAAGCAGAAAGGTTGTTATAGCAGARCTTCTGCCTTCACTGGAATGCTTATGACACCACTGCTTTTTYTTTCCACCTTCCTTAGTTGAAAAGAACCATCCTTCTGCATATCTTTTGTCCATGTTTCAGAGGTACTGATATATTTATAATTTAAAAAGGACTTTTAGATGTTAGAAGAGATCCATACAGAAATCAGTGAAACCTAAAATATATGATACTTATTCTGGGACATTAGTTTTTATTTATAAGGAGAAAAAAAAAGGTTGAATGAGCAGGGGAAAGTGCATAAAGCAAGAATCATATAAGAGGTTTCACATTACTGATCATTTCCAGCCAAAAAGTACTTTTTAATCTTCTATTTCAGGAGCATAGTGAGACATTTTTATTTCAGGCAAAGGAGTATTGTGAAGATAACTTCTATGCTAGTGACAAATATTCTGGACACATGGGCTGTTCAAAGCTCTGAGGTAATCAAAAAGTGATCAAAATATAGAGAGTGCACAGCTTTTAAAAAGTAATTGTGTCATTACAGTGCAAATCCTTGCAAATTTGTCACTTAGTTGAGCCACTTAGCCAATTACAGTATGAAGAAATACATCACTATTGAGAAGCAGTTACATAGTAGTTTTGCAAAAAACAAGAATGCRTCATGGAGGCTAACATACATGGAAAAGCCAGTGATGTTAGGGATCAAAGCGGTAAAAGAACTATTAATGAAGCTTGTTTTTAGAACATTAAAAAATAATATTTAGTATCACATCTTTATAGGTAATAATTAGGTAGTATAATAAAACCCTCTCTTTACTATTTGGTGGTTTTTTTCTTAAAAATTAAAAGATTTTTAAAATAGAGAACAATAAAGAGCTACTCCAGCAAATAAATCCCTGCACATTTACAACTTGGCCTGGACAAATTCTTCCATCGGTAGTGAATTATTTGAAGACTTCTTCCTAAGTGAAAGTTATATTAAAAACATTTTGACATTCAAATATATATATGCATATATATATTTTTAGCAGGGTTGAGCCTCTACGCTTTCTGCAGAAAAAAACCCCTCTTAATACATTGCTTTATACAAGTTAAAGAAGCCAAATTTAATAAAAATAAATTTTAAAAAAGAGCTCTTTACAACCTCTTTGTTGCTTTTGGCAGTCCAAAATTATGACTTTCTGATTTACATTACTAAAATTGCTAAATAAAAATTACAGATATGTCACAGAATATGTTTGGTCATTAGTATTTGTGAAATGCCTGCTGTATTTGATCCTACAAATGGTGTTAATTCCATGAATTCCAGACAGCAAGCAGCAGAGGATTTACAGAAATAGGTACATGCAATGTAGTACAAAAGTCCTCAGAGAAAAATTGTGTGAAAATCTAAAAAAATTCAAACATTTGGTAGAAATATGTATCCTGCATAAAGGCTTCCCATTTATCTTGTATTATGTGAACTCTGTGAGAATGTATGTGACAGAAGAGTTCTTTTCTTTAGTTTTTCAGATTATTGCAGCCTAGTAAGTATGTAACCATGATTTAGACACCTCTGTAGTGCAGACTGTTAGAAGTGCATGTTTGAGTAGTGTTTGAGCAYTATGTGCATGGACTTAAACACTGCAATATATCTGTGGTGAAATTTAACTCAATTAATTGCACACATCTGCAATGTAGACAGTTACACCTGAACTGTTTGCACCCTCCTTATAGTCAGTAAACAGAAATGGCCACTTTTGAGGTGCTTTATCTGACCTATTTTAGTCATCCACATTAATGTGGGATGAATTTTCTTTTTGAGATGCCTGTTTAATTTCATGGACTATGAAGAGTTTGCTGRTGAATGCGCACTACACCCTTATGCACACCCCATTTGGAGATGTTGCAGACACTTGGCACCTCAAGAGCCAGCACCAGACACTCAGCCAAGTTGACACTGTTAGCTGAGGTTCAGATGGCTATATGGTAAACATCTATAGGGAAATGTTTAATTAATCTTATTTATTTTGGGATATCTGTCCTTGCAACAGCTACACATGGGATAGAGAGTGAGGTAACAAAAAGATAACGAGGAAGAATTTAATAAGATGACAGGACAGACTGTGATGTCCAAGCACAAGGCTCAGTGAGACTACTGACCTCCATTTTAAACACAATAAATCCCTTTTATATCTTATTCTTTGTGGTCTCATCTTTGTTCTCTGCCCTGCAAATTGGCTTTTCCAGTGTCACCAACCCYATCTCCAACATGTTGCATTTCGATCACTTGATGGTAAGGTCTTGCATGATTTCACCATACAAAACTAGGAAAACTCAAGTAGCTTATTAGCATATTACTACACAGTGTTGAAATTTGAAAAGCACTTGAAAAGTATTTCAAAAAATGCTCCTTGCTTCACAATTGGCATGACTAWTTTTGCAGTGTCTGGTCCTCCATGRCAAGAAAGAATAGACATTTAAATAACATTTTGGGCACATGGTTTAGACAGAATTATCCTTTGCTTGGGTGTACGTATCATTCAGCCCTAGTTAAAAAGTTTATGCAAACAACTAGAAATGTGAGCTCCAAAAATGTGACTATATCTATTCTACAACTCATTGGAAGGATGTTGTTATCAGGAATTRTGAACCATATGCATTTATGCATAAGGAGACCTCTTCAACAGCAATGTACTCATTTTGCCACAGTGGGAGTGGAAAACCCCTAAAATATATATTGTCAAGAAAAGTGTCATACAGGGATATGTGTAGGTGTAGAGYATAGAAATGTATGCATAGATTTTTATGGCTGGAAATTTTAATGATGGAGGCAAAAATTAATACTCTTCTTATGGAAAGATGAGTATATAACATTTCATAGACAATTGCAGAAAGAAAAGAAAATATCAAGTCCAGGAAACAGGKTTTTTTCCTTATTAACATTAATGTGCTTGTTTTGAGTATTATGTATGAAGGCTGATTAAAGCTGTTAATGATAAGAGACCATGACCTGTAACACATTTCAATTTCCTCACCCGTAAACCCTCAGTTTGTATGAGCAATATTTGGATCTCTTCGGAGTATGTGGATACATGTAATTACAGGGTTTGATGATGAAAAAATATTTTCAAAATCAGTATACAAAATGCCAGAGAAAGACTCTAGAATACCAACATAATATTTCTTTCTTTTTCAGAAACTTTTACTCTGATTTGCATTGGGCTAGACGATTTTACCTTCACAAAAAATCTCTTGTGAATGTAGCTCACAAAATTTCTGAAATAGTTCATGGCTTAAGTATACTTTCTAGATACAAGAAAGTATCTTAGAAGAAGGAACTAAGGTAAATACTCAGTAGTCCTTACATGTTTTGTAAGAGAAAAATGCTGCTGGAAAATCMTACTAGTATTGAACTGGGAAAACCCTGTGGGAAATAAACAAAACAAAGAAAGCAAATAAAAACAAGTAAAGAAGCAAACAAAACCAACTAAGGAAATCCCCACAAAATATTTGTTTGCTAAATATTTTAAGAGAAAACTGTGTCTGTTAAGCCTGGATTTAAAATGATGAGACAACTTAGTTGATATGAACCTGTTTAGAACYAGCGAAGATATGAAGGAGCATAAGAATTTCAGGGAAACTGATCTAGTTTGTTCTCTTACTATTGCTTGAACATGAGTGCAGAAAACTATATTTGTGCAAAGGCCACTAATACACATGAAGTGAACTTTCTGGAGAAAYAACTTCTTATCACAATAATGAGTTACATTTATCCCTGTCTAATAGTGATCAGTTCTGTGAAAACACATTATTTAACTAATGAAAACCTTGATCTGACTTTGAGCTCAATTAACTTCTGAGAGACTTGTTACATTGCTTCACTGAACTTGGTATAAACAATGTAAGAATCAGTGTCTTTCCTCTAGAGGTACACTCACGATTTGTGCTATTTTTTTGCTTTTATCCTACGCTTTGAGTTTTCATTCAGCATTTTGTGAAATTTTAGATCTCACAGTTGGGGCACCTCACTGGGTTCCAACCTGCCCCCGCCTCTCCTTGGGTGAGTGATACAGGAGAGTGGTATGATAGTCATGAAGTAACTTGTGTTGTTTTTTTAGGCAGTTTCCAGTCTAACAAAACTTCCTTTTAAATAGTTTCCTTTATGTGCACTAACAGGTGCTATAGATGAGTTGTTTGTCAGTCTTGTCCAGAAAACCATGTTTTCTACAAAATAAAGTCTGTAAGTAATCAATATAAAATTTTATTTTATATTGTAAATATGTACACAAAAATGCATATCTTAATTTTTAATAGTAAACACTTTAAAATTTGTGAGTATTCTCATTAGTAGTTACTATTAATAACATAGTCTTTGGAAAAAAACTAATAACTTGTTTATTTTTATACATTTGGGAAAATTAGRTACTGAACACTATTAAAATCAAATTATTTCCTCTCTTTTTGTTTTTTTAGCATATATTTAGAGGCAGGAGGGGTGTTGGGAGAGTGAGAAGACACTTCACCTTATACAGGGAGAGGCAATTATCCCTTGTGGATTAGACATGAAATCACTGAGCTACAAGCAGCTGGTGATGCATAACCATCATTATAATTCCAGACTGTTGTATCATTTCTCCTAGTTTTATTTAGCAGTTTTAAAGGCAGGATAAGATATTTTTATGGCAAGAAATTTAGTGAACATGTGGAAATTAAAAAAAAAAAAAAGTGTACTATAATTTTAAACTGCATGATGGCTGTGCACCACCAGCTGTTTATAGTTCAGTGATTGAAAATATAATTGACAAGGAATAATTACAACCTCCCTAAACAGGGTGAGGAGTGCTTTTGCTATCATAAGGTTGGAGAATGGCCATGAGAGGAAGGACCCAAATGTTTGACAGAAATAATTTTGAGTTTTCCTTCTGTTTAATAGCTTTAACATTTGAGAATAAATTCTGTTCTGGATTGTATATCTCTGCTGTTGTCAGTGGGTTTTCCTCYCTGTAATGGAGTTTTTAAAAAAATGAAGTGACTTTGCATACACAATTGAAGCAGTCAAAATGTATTTGCRTGACAGTCCAGTACAGCAATCAAATACCTTATGCTGTTGTTATGGATCAAGTGAGAGCTTTAGACAAGCCCTGCCTTAGGCCCAGACTATGGCAGCAGCTCTGCTTAGGTGACCTGCACCTAARTCACTCTGGTTTGAAMGTTCTYAAGAATGGCAGATCAGGTCTGTCATAAAATGAGTTATTTATTGAATAGACAGGAGATTAACAGACAAAAGGCCTTAAACACAGTTCCTTACACAGCATAAAACAAAAAAACTACTAGTAGATTACATGAGAAAGTGCACAACATCAAGGTGCCTATTTTTGGCTAGCACAGAAATAGTATAGATTAAGAGTCAATATAACTTGCCACTGAATTGATGCTGGCATACTCAGAGTCCTTTCACTTAACCTCTGGAAGAGTAACCATCAAAGTCACCATGAAAGACTCCACACATTCAAGGAAATGGGCRGAAGTGAAGTGTCTGTCAATCAGAAATTCCATCTTATCTTCCCATATCTGCTTCCACAGCAAGATGCTTACTGTCAGCTGAAAGGACCAATCCCATGGTGCCRAAATAAGTCCCTAGGGGGCAAACTRTCCTTCACCAGGGCTTGTGTGGGGCTTATATCAAACAAGATGCCCTGAGTTACTGCACCAGCTAACAAACAATAGAAAAGCTTCCTTGTCAGGGGCAGAAGTCCTGTTACAGCTGTAACTRTGTTTAAACCAGGGAGATTCTGCATAAGTCAATACAAAGACAGAAGGATATATGACATAATGTGACAAACTATTTTCTTTAACTGAAGAGTTTCTGGTTGATATTTGGCAACAAATTTTTCAAGGAAGTCAGAAGCTGTCATGAAAAGAAAATACCACTGAATCATCTGACAGCACAATTTGAATAGTCATTGAACTAAGGTTCTAAGAACATTCAAGTATTTGGCTAGATATGTCATTTGGGCATGACATGAAAATCAAAGTGAAAACATTCCCTTGACAGTAAGGAAAAATACCTTAAAAGTAATTTGGGATACTTGTAGAAAAATGGCCTTTGGCATAAGGGCCATGACCCAGTACTGTAAAAGCTTTCATAACAAYTTCCTTCCATTTGAAAAGTCATACAGTGAGTGAAAGGTAGAAAAATATTAAATTCTTACAAGTTTCATAGAAGTATATGGTCAGGTGAGGAGAAAAAACTCTAGAGAGATGTTTTTATAGTTTTCAGAGATTGATTCCATTTGATAGGCATTACTGTATGASAGAGCACCTAATTTCAATTTTATATATTTTCAAATTATTATTCTCTTTTTTAATCCTATTGAAGAGTAATAATCCCTGTGTTGCCTGGTGTGTGTAGGTGAGCGCATTAGGTATTATATGCTACTGATCTTTCATTGATAATTTAATCAGTGTTTATATAAGTCAGCCCTCAGTCCTTTTTTTTGTAGACTTTTTCCTCTATAACTGGATCACTGAAGTTGCCCTTCTATAGGCAAGTTTTCTTGTCCCACAGGCTTTTTCTCCCAATTCCTTTTGCTACATTCCAAACTGTATCATGTAGAGCAACATTTGAACTTTATTATTCAAKGTGTAGCCTCTTAATCCTCCACATAATACTGGAACCTCAGACCATTTTACCACCAGTCAACTGCATATCTTTTTTGACATTACTGCATTCCAGTGATTTGTTTCCCATCGAGTAAGTGCCAAAGATTTTTTTCTTTTCTGTCCTTGCTTTATTACACTTCTCAGACAAACAGATTTTTTTCAAGTTCAAAACAAGTTTTTCCATTTAAAACTAGAATGCAGAATAGCTAAATAAGCTGAAACTCTGAAAAACAGCTAGAATTAGCAACTCATGTARCAGTGTTTTTCACAATAAAGGTAAAAGTCTACCTCTGCTTTTGCCAGGAAAGATGTTTCCTTGGAAATTGAAAGAGAAATGAGATAAATAATTTCTTCAGAACACCACAGGGAGTTCAGCACCAAGGGTAGCACACATAGGTCTGAGCTTTCATTAATATATACAGTACCATATATGTATGTGCAMTATATGCAACTATCCTAACCTATATGTATAACAGTATACATAAAAAAATATTTCCTTATTAGAATAAAACCGGACACAAAGGCCTCTTTCTGAGGAAAATATGAAAGAACAACACATGCAAGATGATAGTCATGCCATTTTACTCACATAACAACCATTTAGAGAYGAGTACAAAAACATATAAAAACTCYTCATGGTTATCATAATATTCCTTGMAATTATCATAACTAACTCAACTTTCTCGAAGCTTCAGGCCACAAGAAAAATTTTAGAGATCAGTAACCTAATGGTCACTTGCTTGAATTCTCTTATGAAGCAGCAATTGCYTATCACATCACAGTTTCATCACTAAAATATTATTAAGGAAAGCACTGTGATAAAAAGCAATAAAGTAAAGCCATTGACTCTCTTAGTTATGTAAACAGTTATCAGTGATAAACATATTATGGTAGAATATAATAATATTATGGAATATATAAAAATAAAATCTTTCATCTAGATCCCTAGCTGATTCCAAGAGCTCCTCGATATAGCTAGGAGAGATGATGAATGCAGCTCTGGGGTAAAATTCAAGGCTTCATTCCACAGACTACTTGGYTTTTGAACTGTAAATAGTGCAGACTAAGCCATTGAGGTCAACACAAACTGATATAAAAATAAGCAGAAGAAGATCTGCATAAAGAATGATATTTAATCAAGAAACAGAGACAAATATGGTTAAAGTCCATCTTCAAGTTGTAGCAATTCAAATACAATTCTCTTGCACTCCAGGAAAGTGTTCTACTGACTTAATTGCTAGCTGCAAGGAAAACAGTGATCTTTCCAACATGACTTAAAATATTAAACTCTTTTCTGTAGAGAACTTCAGAATTTTCTATGCTGTGTGTCTCAGGTGACGGGAAGCATCGGACTCTTTGTTCTCATCCAGGAAACCTGAGCTCAGACACAGGTGAGAATTTAGGTTCCTTTTCTGTGTGCTTGGTGTTTTCATTCACCTACTCCTGCTTACTAGATGAGACCTTGGACAGGTACAGACTGAGGAAGCATTTTGGTCATCTTTCAAAGATGTTTTTCCAAATCATGGCTAAAATATATTATTTCTGAGTTCTAAAAATGCAGTTATAATGTTCAAGTTAACTTCTTCATTCATTATRTATCTTTGGTAAGCTGTGGCTGCAACTAGGATACGGTGCAGTTACGCACAAATAAAATTTCTAAAAGGCTATTTGTAAAAGAAACCGATTGCATTAAAAAAATGTACTCTTATCCTTGTAAGAAATTTTTATWATTAGAGAAAATGTTATTTGATCTATATTTGAATTTTTGGGTTACTCAGTAGCACTTGTGATTTTGAAATGTTGATTTTTTTTTTTTCCTTCCAGAACACGTTTATAGAGAACAAGTGAATCTGGCTTCCTTTTGCTTTCTAGCTGACAAGACTGTAAGGTCATACATTGATACATCATGTTAGCTGTCATATCCTTACTTTGTTACCTTAAAGAAGAGGCTCGTGCATGGTGATTCTGTCCCAGTTGCAAGATGTTGATACTTCTTTAAGGCATTTTCTACATTATTCTTCTGGGAAATAATTCCTTTTATGTTTGGACAGTCTACGGTTCACTGCAAAATGTAGCATGAAATCAAAGAACCTATCAAAATGAAGACAACCAACTGAGATTTATTAATTATACTTTTTCCACAAGACATCTTTTTGAGTTTTTGTCATCCTTTCCCATTTGCATTATAAAAAACATCAAGGACCCACCATTATAAGTAAAAACTTTAAAGATAATCAGATGGGTATTTCAGAAGTCACCATTTTAGCTTCTATTCAGAAAATATAATAAAAGTGCTTTGGGGAGGAACACTGAAGCTGAAGCAAACAGAAATGTGAAGAAAACCCAGAAAACATTATAATTTTGTTGTCTCCTAAGTCAGAATAAATTTCACAAAAACATGTACTTGGATTTATGCTTCTTTGAACAAGTATCAAATTGGCTAACTTACTTTGCCAGCCAGAAAAATATGACAGAAGAGATGCAAAACAAGCTGACACCGCTGATTCTCTACATTTCCCACCTTTGCTCAGATTTCTGAGATTTCTATTTACCCATTTCTTCAACCTTTTGAGGTCACTCTGGTCTAGCTGGCAGCAAACCCACCTGGTGAATTAACTACTCCCGCTTTTGTCTTGTCTGCAGACTTGCTGAGGGTGCATTCCTTGTACCTCATTGTTACTGTCAYTAATGCACATGTGCAAAAACAAGTGGGCTCCAGATGGATGCCATGCTTCTGCTGACCAACACACTCTGAGTCAGACAGTTCAGCCAGTTCTCTATCCACCTCATCTCCTCACTCACTAGCACTCTAGCACTGTGATGGCATGAGACACTTTGACACAGACTCTTCTTTACCCATGCAAGTTTGCCTCTTTTCAGGGTGCTGAGCTAAAGTCTAACCTTGTGACTGCTAACAACCTGCAAGAGATAAATCCTGCGTTGCAGGAAGTCAGCGATACTATCTAAATATATTCAGCAGCATGCACCAATGGTTCTACRCATGCTGCAGAGACCAGGAAAGAGCAGTGAGGCCTAGAGAAYATCTTGATTTATGGTGAAAATTCGTGGCAAATTCAGAAGCCATTTCCATTGTAATCTGAAATGAGGAATCAGGAAAAACAAAAGGGATGACAGCTCAAGCTTTGAGGTAAGATTATAACCAGATGTCAGTAAAATTTCAGAGAATAATGGATTCTTAATTTGATAGCAATTTAAAAATTCTRCTGTTTATTTTTTATGAAAACCTGGCAAAAGCTTTTATCCAATCACCATATCATTTGTTAATGAGATTGGCCCTTTGCTAAGAAAGAGTGTTGACTGGATTTCTGGGTAGATGTAGGAGCTTGGGCAGTAAAAAGKTTATGCATTGCTACACCTCACACATTGCTGACCATTCAAATGGGCAAGTTAGATCAGGATCTGTTAGGAAAGAAGGACTGCACAAAGATAAAGCAGCACCTTTCTGAAACAATTTTCCAGTCCAGTTCCATGGTGAACACACAACAAACAGCACAAGTGCAGAAATGGGGTAAAGGAGTGGTCAAGACCAAGAGAGGGGGATCAAGACCACCAGAGCTACCCAAACCATTTCCAGGAAGGCCCAGAAACTGGACTGCACATGGTGATTTATGTGAAGAGTGAGATTGCTAATCCCAGAGTGAGGAWAATTTACCCATAGGAAGGTAAGCCCAAAAAGCCTGGGTGGCACCACCAGCACCTTGGACACCCTATTGTCTGGATCAGTGMCGGACCCAGAACTGGTGATCCCYTTTCCTCTCCMTTTCATCTTCTATTTGTTTTTTATTATTATAGGGGCAAAAKATATACCAATTTCCATGCCTAGTCTGCATCTGCTAAGAAAAGTTTTGAGGTTTTTTTGGACTCTTTTGGCTTTTGTCATTCTTTGTCAACCAGGCACATCTACAAATCTTGGGTGCTCCCTTCTGTGTAAAAGTAAGTAAGTAAGTACATATTTAATACATAATAGTAAAAAAGAGGCACCATCTCCTGAAAGGAAGGTGCTAAAAGCTGTATCAGCAGTGTACTGTCTTATAATATATAYATATTCTGTATGACCACTTTAAATAATTGCAAAATCTCCTCTGGGTTTTATAATGTCAGTACACTTCCACCTTTTCACAAATAACCTCTAAAGTTCCAGAGCAGATCAGTTACCATCTAAGTGTGTCTTATTTTGTTTGTTCAAAGTGCCAAATTATTTGCAATGTATGCAGGAGAAGCTTCTGGAGAAACTAATGATACTGAATTCAAATGTCAAACTGAAGAAGTGAAAACTTGCATCTGTCACCAGTCAAACTTCCAGCACACGAATCTCCATTTGGATGATGCACAAACTGTTACAGCAGACTCTGTGACATGTCAAGGCATGCCARAAATCACTGTGACACTTCAAATACTCCAGCTCTCAATATTCTGAATCAAACAACTTTTGTCCTTGATCTCTTAGAATTTTCCTTGCACGATTGAMTGGTGATGGTTGCATCACTTTTCCACTACTGTCAGTTTTATTTGGTTAAAACAATCAATATTTTTACATACTTTGAAAGTCTTTCATGTTTTGTTGATGGATATACCGTATCAAAAATGCACTCTAAAATGCCAGAAATCTGTCTGRTTACTTCAGTCTAGAATGGCACAGATATGTGAAGTGAATGAAAACTGACWAAGTATATTCTTAGACCAGTACTGTAAATGAAAGGAGTGAGTGTATCTGACGCTTAGGAAAAAAACAAAAAAAACCAAAAAAAAACACGAGCAAAAAAGCAAGAGAGAGAGAGAGAAAACTTTTGTGGCTACAGCCTGAGAACATGATAAGAAGATCAAGAAATAACACTATGAAGGTTACATTTGAATATTACTGTACCTGGTAAAGAATAYGTGATCATCTCTATTGCCCAGACTCAAAAATTTAATAATGAATTTACACAAATCAATCCATTCTAGTGTGGCCTGTGTTCCACTATTAGCATGGACTGCATATATTTAGAAATGTTGTAAAATTTCATTACTAAAATTTCATTTCAAATAAATGGAAGGTGGAATGCCTACTAGATATAAAAAAAAAATAGCCATAGAAATAGAATCAAAAAGACCCTACAAGTTTACTTTTGTGAAGAACTTAGAAGAAACAGGAAAAAAGCAAAAATCAAACAAAAAAAGTAATACTTTATTTTTCCAAGGAAAAATGCTACACAGTAAAATGAAATAATTAGCTGGAGTTGTCTGAGGTCTGAATGTAAATCAGCATTGCTTTACACACACAATGTAATAACTAAAGGTTTATGGCACCAACTGACTTGKTACTTTCTCATAAATTACATCCTACATTCATTATGTCTCAATAAAACTGTCATAAAAGGTGTGGGCCATTTCATGTTTTGCAGCTTTCTTACAAATCCGTTAAGGTTACAATTGAAAAATATGTTCATTATGTCTAAGATGCAATATGTTAGCAAATGTTTTATATTTAAATAGGTTAATTAAAGTTGGCTAATTTTTATGGAAGACACTTTATTAAGTTTGAAACATTTAATAATGGACACATGTAGAAAATAATTTTGCAAACAAGGAAATCATACGTATTCAAGAGTTAATAGTATATAATATAAAAATATATATAGTATATAATATAAAAGAGTATATATACCAATGGTTTTTAAAGTGAAGTCAATGGGCAGCAAGGAAGGCTATAAAATTTTTATGAAACTTTGGTACATAACTTGACCTCAAGTATTTTGATTTTTTAAAATTGCAGATACAGAAAAAAAAAAAAAACATGAGAAAGGATTTAGCATTGCACTGTTAGTATAAAAAAGCAACTCAAAGATATCATTTTAATTCTTCATATCTCCTGGAGTCGTGGAAAAAGAAAAGAAAATCCTAAGATTTTTCTGTAGTTTTCTGCATTCAGGAGTGATATGCAGTTGGGTTTTCTCATMATTTAATCAATTTTAATGGAATATAGTTGTACTCAGTATCATTTTATATACTTTGTATTTTATTTTGCAATAAGATGAAAACATTCCATACAGCTATTATGCAATCTTATTTTATTATTTGTTCAAGTGGAAAGATAGGAAGTTTTGAATTTCTTTTTCTTAAATTTTTGTGCTCCAGTTTTTCTTCCATTAATCCATRGCAATTTTATAAACAGAGTTCAAGCCTTCTTGGGTTTGTTTTATTTTAATACATTGTCACCTATGTCCCATAAATCCTCTCTATGCACCAGGAATGACTTTTCTAAATGTGAAAATATGTTRGACATAGATACAATAGATATACTACTTTTCCTTACCATAAAAACTTCTAATTACAAACATACATAATTCCAAAATAAATGCTTGTATGAAAAAATATCCTTAATGGCATTTGATATCACTTGGAATTATGAAAGTGCCTTGGAAATCTTCAAAGTGGYAATTAGATCTATTAGCCTATCTTTTTAATAATATTATCTATTATTTATTCTTATATATTATCTATTATTATATAATCTATTCATCTTACTATGTGTGAATAAACAAATCTGAAAGTGTAATGAAATTATAATAATTTGTATCTTATTGCATGATCCTAGATGTGGACTTCTTACCTGACTATTCATTTGATTAATTGGATGCTACAGTCAAAGTAAAAGCAGAAGTGAAGCATACCTTAATTTCTTTCACAGTTCTGTGAAAGTTGAATCAGTTTTCATGGTTTAGGCAAACATGTCTCAAATACTTAAAAGTTTTTTGTTCGATTTTCTAAGTATTCTTTTTAATTTCATATCTTAACTAAAACACCAAATGATGCAGCCAACACCTCTTTGTTTGATTTGGTCTGCTTTTCATCACATACAAGTTAAAAACATGGCTAAAATCAARTCACTCATAATTTGTCAGGGAAAAATATTGAGAAAGCCCCTGACCTTCACTGAAATATGAAATTRGAAAACAGAGCATTCAAAACACCATGAACAAAAATAAAACCCAGAGCTCCTATTTCTATCTGCAGCATTCTAAAATACTGCTTAATGTAAAAAATAAGTACATGGATATATCCAATATTTTGTTCGGTTGCTGGCTTAAAAATATATATGCTCAAGGTTTTGGGGACTTCACTATTACTGACATTGACATGATAGAAAGAAAAAGAAAGATTTATGACTTCTCCTTATACAATGGGGTTTCTGGCCAGATATATAATTTCTTTCTAAACCCACATTTTTCTTTGTCTYTGTGTCTTTTTCTTTCTTCTGTCACTGTTAAAATAATCGATCTGCAACAAAGATAGCAAGCTAAAAATTGCAGTGTCTGTCACTTGCCTGAAATCCTGCMGYATCCTCAGAGTTCATGCAATTAGGATTTTTTTTTCCAGACCATGTTCAGGGAGTCTGACCCATGATATACAATTGCAATCTGCAATAAATGCCTGGAAAACTTGGAATGTTGTGGTTTGAACATAAAAAACGACTTTGCCACATCTGTTAGTTTTCTAGTGTGTCATATTTTTATATGCCAGAAAAAAATTTAAGTCAGACAGATTTTGTCATGGGTCTCATTGTACGGCCACGCAAAATATGTGCTTAGAAATTTTATGTCATTTATGTTCTCTATATACAGTGGTGTGTATCTTTGTCACAGAATACTATCTTCATTTTCAATATTTGTTCAAGCAATAGAAAAACAGCCTTAGAAGTGAATTGAAATCCATCACAGCTCTTCATGAGCTTCTAGCTTATATTCTTTAGAAAAATGCTTGCCCAAGACATCTAGGGAATGCTACAGAAACAAGTACAGGACGAGGTCTTTTCTTTGCATGGTAAATGCAATTATGCCAGTTAACATCTATAATTTCTCAATATAATTTAAAATAAAACATACCATTAATTTGTAATGGTAAAAATTAATTCTGGATTAAACTTTTACCTTCTGGCTGTTAACATTAAATAATCAGTTTTTAATAGGAAAAAAACYCTTTCATCACCCTTTGAACTTTGTTTGAGATTGGCATATTTCCACAAAACACTTCCAATCATTCAGCATTTTTAGACAGRAAAATCATCTCCTAAAAAGTCTCTGGCAAACTCTAGAATGCAGTGATTTATTGTATGTTGAGACCATAGAAGCTTTTTAAAGGAGGGATTAAAAGTACACTCAGACGTGATGAACATTTAAGGAGCTAGCTCTTGTGGAAAGAAGGGTTTTTTTCCTGCTTAGTCATCTAAATTCTCTGTGGCAGTCTTAAATTATTAGGCTTTTTATTTCCCTCCATGATACCTTGACATATATGTCTTTCCTGAAATATATAAGAATGTACTKCAAATCAGGCCAGGAAATTACAGGGAAATAATGCTGAGAACAGGAATTGTTTAGTTCACTGCAGCACCCATTCCCCAAAGACAGTTATTTTAAAATGAGTTTTAATTATTCATTCTAAAGCAGCCATCCAGTTCCTGAGTGTAGCCATAAAATATTCAAAACTTAGTTTGAGGAATGACAAATGAAAGTCTTGTACTCTACTTTAGAAGTGCRTATCTAACTTCTGAGTTGTTACTGAAAGTATTACTCACTAATCATTCTAAGRTATAAGAAATTATATACATCAGCTATACCAGAATTATAAGAGGAGACTTAAGTTTTATCTATTTAAATAGGAATCTACTAATACAATTTCCTCCTGAAAGAAGTGGAAGCACAGAAGGGAGTAGCTATGTGACATTCTGAGCATATGCAATACTTTTATTACTAGATCAGATCTCTGTAACTTCTAAAATTTCTGATCTTATTTTCCTCCATCTCTGGGACTTCCATGAGTTTATTTCATTCTGCTAGTGCCATAGCACTTGTCTGATGACACAGGGATTGCAGCCATGCAGGGCTTTTGTCCAACAATAATTTTGCATTTCTGATCCTGAAAGAAGTTGAGTTCTTAAATCCAAATACCTTATTTAGATCACATATGKATATGCCATATGATTTCAGAGATATCTTGTTCCTGCTTTCTGTCCCATCAAAACACCAGTTATTTTAATTATTTCTGATTTAAGTACAGCAACTAAAAAACAGTTTCCCTCTTAAATTTTGTGAAAATATGAAACAGGAAAAAACAAATACATCAAGACAGTCCTTGACACCAGTATCAAGAACAATTTGATTAAAAGCTACAGGATATTTTATTTTCTCTGAGAGCAGATATTTTACCTATGAGTTAACCTGTAACTCGTTATCTTCAATCTAAGTTGACCTGATATGAGCAGAGGAATAAAGAAACACTCATTTTGCAAGTTTAGCCATTCCTCTTTTTCTTTGCTTCCAGACATGCATAGACCACTAAACTGGAGTGATCACTATAATTATTATGTTCCAAGAAAATTCTGAAGAAACACTAATATAAGTAGCATGTTGTAATTTAAAATATTTTATATGTCTATACATAAATATGAATAGAATGGGGGTAAACAAGGGTTTCCTAAGATCAAATCAGCTGCCTATGCTCATGTGGATTAGCGTCTGAAACGAGAACAGAAAATGTCTCTTAATTCCTGCATTGAGATTTACTGCATTTTGATAAAAAATTAATAATAATAGTACCCAGAAAACCGCAAGAGTCACTCTTGCTGTTTGAGAGTTGGGGATAGAATATTTCAGGAAAGGATATTCTTATTAATATATATCATTGAATGGAAAAGAAGCAACAAATATAAAATTTTGCATCCTGGTAGTGACTTTCTAGCAAATTTCTACATAAATTATTTAGGCAAAAAGGTATGATCAAAAACATAAATAAGGGATTTTTGTCATGTCTCATAAATCTATTAATCAATTAAACCAATTGAAAAAAAATAGGGAAATCTGGGTARCACACTTCCATCTAATACTGTAACAGTGATAATGCGAGAGGATTTTGTAGGTAGAAAYATACCATCATGTTGATTTCCAGAAATTATTGCATAGAGCTGAAGTTTTAACATATTGTTGTCAAAGTAAATTTCGATGTTAGAATTAAATATTGTTTCACTTGGTGTGTAGAATAATTTTTCTGGAAAATAATCAAAGGAATACAAACATACACAATTATCTCTAATATATCAATATTTAATTGAAATGAGATAACCATTATTTTAAAATGTTCTGGCTGGCATTCTGGAACCAGTTTTTGGGCACAGCATTATAATTTTTAAATCACATGAATCCATAATAGTTTTGCAATTAGTGCATGTAACTATAAATTTTCACTACTTGGAAGTAACCTATCTTGCCCAGAGAGAAAAAAGCTCCTCTTTGTGAACAGTTCATCAGCTTTACACTGATATTTACACGGGTTTGTCTATTTCCTTCAAAACATCTGCTTATTGTTTTTCTGTTCTCCCTTGATTTCAGGGCAAATATGCAATTTTGATGCAAGACTCCTTTATTCTCTTTTTTCACTAATGTTTCTGATAGAGAATTTTGGATACCTATATACCATCATTCTAGTTTATTCTAAAAAATTGTCTTAGTAATAAAAAATTATTTCAGCTTRCTTATGCACAAAACTTATAATTTAGTTTTACTTTATTCCCCTCTATTTCAGTATTTGACTTTAACGTTTTGTTTTGTTTTGCTATATAAGAATATAAAATATTTAGTAGATTGGATCTGTTTTCTTCTTAATTTTTAATTCTAATCCAGTTTCTATGACCCATGACTCATAGATGTAATGGCTTTGACCACACAAGTTTATTTTTATTCAGTTATGAAGCACTTTCTTCAAACCTAAGCTAAATGCTGAGAGGTGATGTACTAAAACTCTTGGTGAATCAAATCATGWATATCCTTGATAGACTTTTGGTGATTCTTGTAAAAAATTACATCTTTTCTGATTACTAGGATAGATTGTCTAATGAATACAGCTTTGCAGCAGTACATTGTGTCATCTATGTCTTCAGACCAKTATATTGCTTGTAAGATTATCAATTTCATGTTTCACACAGCTGTAAAATKTTTAGGTCATCTGAAAGTTGATGATTCCTTTTTTTTTTTTTTAGCTTTGTATCAGAGAACAGTTACTAATAATATCTGTGAATTATAGATTCATCATAAGCAGTTTGGTTAATATTATAGTCAGAAAATAATCTTCATGTCATGGTTTAGGAATGGTATTCCTCAATTTAGTACTCCCACTGAGACTCTCCAAACCATGTGCTGCTCACTCACTTCCCRTCTGCWTCCTTCCCTGTGGWGGGATGGAGAGGACAATTGGAGGCACWRGAGGCAAACATCACAGGGCTGAGATGGGAACAAYTTACTGGAAACAGCAAKAAAAGAAAATGAAAAATGATTCACATGCAAAATCCACACCATAGAGYAGCCCTGCTACCCAGACTGGAAGACTCCTTTCCCTCTGCCCCTAGCAATGATGAGAGGTGTTACAGACTRACATCTGGGACTAACATCCCAGACATGCCATCTTCTGGTTACTGCAAAAATTAACCCTGTCTGTCGTGGTTTGAGGGGGGAATGCCCCAGGAAGTAGTTAAAACAGGTTAGACACGCCTCTGAGAATACAAGGAGTTAAAAGAAGCAAGAGTTTCCGGGGAGTTCTCTCTCTGGGTTTCCGGCCGCAGGTGAGGAAGGCACTGCTCTGCACTGCTCTGCCCCCCCCCAGCTCGCAGGGCTGGAGGGGGGGGGAGGGGGAAGATCAAAGAGGGAAGGGTGGAGGTGCCCCCCGATTCTGTCCTTCTCTACCCTGGCCCTCCCCAGAACGATATCAGTACTTCAGAAGCAGCTGGCAGCGGAGAGCAGGAGTCAAGCAGACAGAGAGGGTGCCAGCTGTGGAGCTGTGGGGGATGTGCCGGTCTGGCTGGGAACTGAGAATTTTTAACTCTTAAGCAGAAAGAGACCTTTTCTAGACATTTATTTCTCATGGATGGTGGTTTGAGAGAGAGAGAGAGAGAACCTGGGACTGAAATGTTATAGGAAGATGAGAAGAATCCCCAATGGGCAGAGGTGAAGAGGAGTGGCTGTGAGGCTGGACTTTTCTCACATAATATTAGCCACAGACAGACTTAAATTCTCTTGGGCTGGATTTGGGTGGATGCTGTAAGCTTAAGCCAAGAAATTGTGGCAGTGACTGCCATTGGAAGAAGTGGCATGAACAGAGAAGAGGAGAGTGTGGTAGAGCTCTCTGTCTTCATGGGTGAAGAAGAGGGTGTGGTGGAGCCCTCTATCTTCATGGGTGAAGACCTCTGTTCTTGGAACCCTCAGCCCCAGGGGAAAATGGGGAAGACTGAAGTGTTGGTTTTTTGGTACTGAGTTGAGCATCTTAGAAGAGCCTTATGTGCAGTTTTGGTCCATAGACGGTGGTGAGAGCACCAGACATGGACAGAGAAGAGTGTTACCCTGACGGACTTCTTTTTGGGGTGGTGTCATGGGTGACAGGGAGGCACAGGAGGTGGACCGCTGTGTATTTCCCTGTGGGGAAGTCTGTGGTACAAGAGAGACTTCTCTCTCCCTTGCTGAATTGAAGATTAGGTTTTTTTCAGTGGTGTAAAGCAAGTAATGTGTAAGGGTATAAGTTTTGAGTGTGGAAAGTTTGGAAACCGGGGAAGAGGAGAAAAAATGTTCTAGAGGGTTTTCATTTCTGTTAATCTGTAGTTTAATAAATGTTGTTTTGTCTTTAAGGTGTGGGCCTGCTCTGCTCTGTTCTTGATCACATCCCACAGCAGTTGCTAAGAAATGTATATTCATAGGTGCACTGGCATGGTGCCAGGGCAAACCTATGACACTGTCCCAAATGAAACCAGGACACTTGGAAATAAAAATTCTTCTTAGTTATAGCAATGAACCAGATCAAATTGATTAAAAGTCTTCATAACTTTACTTATATCCAGGACTTTCTCATCTTTCAAATATTCAGCCCTGCAATAAGTACATTGTAAACATTCTGGAACCTTTTTACTCAAACAAGTTCTTTTCTTATCATGCAGTATTGGTTGGTATGAAACATAAACTTTA
>CADDXX010000247.1:205509-234774 GCA_902810485.1 Alauda arvensis | reverse complement strand
GGGAAGGGAAGGGAAGGGAAGGGAAGGGAAGGGAAGGGAAGGGAAGGGAAGGGAAGGGCACAAATTAATGCAAATCAGTTCTGCTCAAGACTTCACAGAGTATTTTGATTTCTTTTTTTCCATATGTTTTGTTTGTCAAATTCTGATGGACATGAGTGATGTTTGGCATTATTGCCTAAATACAGCAGAGATCCATTTTTAACAGTTGTTTTATGGTCTACCATATTAATATAATAGAGAATTTTGTTATATTCAAAATTGGAAAAGTTTTACCTGTCTGATTTTTTTTCCTACTCAAGGTTTATCAAAGGAYACAGAAAGGTCTCTTTCATCTAGAGTTAGGSCTCAWAATTTAAACTCACAGATTTAACAATCTACTTTGTGTTCAGGGAGCAGGGATAAATATCTCTGTACACTTCACTGTATAGGATTTTTAAATTTCATTATGAATGTGTTATGTATTGTTCACTTCTTTATTATTTTCATAGTATGTTGCATTAATGCCTTGGATATTTGTCATTCTGGCCACAGTTCCTACAAGATGGTGGTTTTTCTTCCCTGGGAGTTCCCAGAGTACTAATTATCTGGAACTTCTAAATACTTCACCTGACACCAATCTGTTATGTGGTGAACATCTTCATTTTTAAGAAGATATATATAATTTAATCTTATTTTATAAAACTAGAAACTAAAATTGCAACTCTCTCCCTACTAGACTTTTTCTAGTTTTACTCTTTCATTTGTTTGGTTAATTCCTAGGTGACATACTGTATTATGTCAAGCAAGTCACATCACAGTTTGTTACATCACATTACAATAGTTAAAGCATTTTGGCAGGTGTAACCCTTTGGGTCCATCAGTCACTAAATTATGTTCTTTACAAACTTCTTTATAATTCTGTGCATGGTATGTCTCTTCTTGTAAGGAATGCAAAATTGTTTGTGGCCAAGAAGTAAGTACATTTAAAAAAGGACAAACAGTAAATGACTGAAAAACTTTTGGAATAATTGAAAAGGTTTTACTAAAGGAGAATGCATTTCCACAATAAAATTGGTAAAATTTTAATAGCTCCTTTGATTACTGCTTTATATAATATTTCAAATGCTTATTTGAATTACCAAATTATATTTGGAAGAATTTAGATTTTACATAWTGGTATTGAATATTTCAAGTGAAATTTTTAAATGGAAGCACGRCTTCAGACACAGAGGGAATCAAAGTCACAGCCCTTGTATTCTTCCATCTGGTGTTAAAGTGATACATAAAAATAAACAATCTTTCTTCACAAATGTACATAGAATACACAGTTGTTTATAAATKATAGCCATCAAGACTGATATTTTTACTGTCACCTGCCACCCAAAACAGATAATTAAATACTTCCTCAGAATTTTAATGCTCATATAAAAGGTTTTGTTATATTTCAGAATTCCTAAGGAACAGGAAGAAAGTTAGAATTATGTTAGCGCTTTAAAGATGAATAGAATGACTGACATCAACAATGCACTCACCAACTAGTTGATTACTCTTACCCAGCAGGACGGTGGATAGGATCATAAGGGCAAAAGGAAGAAATCCTTCTGCATCAAGATACAATTTAAAAGGTGAAGGRTAAAAAAAGTTTTAAAATTGCTAGAAAGGTCACCCCTCACCACTTCCTGCTAGCAGGCTGGTTTCCAGCTGAGCCTCAAACACAAACTACTTTTTTGAAAATTACAACCCTGTGTAATTCTATAGTTAAGAATGATATCATATTGCATGGAATGTGTCTTTAGTCATTTCAGATCATCTGTCTTCCTCTCTGTAGACCCTCCAAATCTTTTGTCTGCTCCCAGCCTRTTCATGTGCTGAGGCAGAGTGAGAAATAGAAAAGTTCTTGATGCTGTGCAAGCAGTGTTTAGCAACAGTGGTGTAATAAGCATAGATCTAATAACCATAACCAAACTGGCTTCTATGAAGAAAATTATCTCTATTCCAACCAGTCCCAGTACATTGATACAGAATTCAATCAGTATAAAATAGTAAAGCAAATTCTCATCAATATGGTCCTATCATCAAAAAAGTGCCTCAGGAGACAGCACACATATTTCTCATGAAAACATMAGGTGCCCTCAGTTTGAAGTAGGGGTAACTACAGAAAGACACTGATAAAGGCCTAAATATAGAAAGAAAACAGCATRTTTTGAATATGTCCAGATAAATGCAAATTCACAAAACAGGGGACAAGAATATTAATAATGACCACTGAATCCACGAGAGATTAATGGCCCAAAAGTAAGCAAAGAATTTGAGAATTATACTAGGTGGGACTTAAATAATGTTTTCTTTTAGAATAGGAAAAAATGAAGTAAGCAAATATTTTATATGATTATAGATGTGGATTCCCACAGTCCAGGAAACAGATGGATTCATTTGAGTAGGTTTAAAGAACCTTCATACTTATTTAAAGGACTGAAATGTTCATTCTTTTTGACCTGATTGTAGAGAACGTATAGGAAAGTTCTAATTGTGAATTAGAGCTGCCTGCAACATTCTAGGTAAATGTCTGTTTATAAGAGCTGAATAATTGAACTTGCACCAAATGTCAAAATTGAAGTTTTATGTTATTAATATCTTGAAATTTTAAACGAATCTCAATTTTAAAATAATCCACATGGAAATGTAAATAGACATAGTTTTAACCAATCCAGAATTGGTTTTGGATTAAAATGCTAACTAAAGAATCTTAAAGTAGGATTTGCAAGACTGCAAACAAATATTCAAATATTTGTATTCATTATGACACACTAACATGGGCAGAATAACACAGAGACTATGGCAAAATCCTGGTTGGATCTGGAACCATGTACTACAGTATGATATCCTATAAATTTTGCATCTGTTTGGGGAGCAAATATTTGTCTAGCCCTATGCTCTGCAGTAGATTGGTTATTAATTTTCATACCACATTGTTTTTATAGATACTGCAATTAACCTTTCCTATTTTTGAAAGATTTTCTTCCAGTAAATGTTGCAGTGCATTTTGRTTGGCTCAGGTTGACAGAGTATATCTGTTTGCAATCTGTCAGCTGCAAAAATACATTTTAAATAATGCACTYTTGTAAAATATGGCTTGRTGGGCACCTGGCAGCCAGACARATTTAACTCACAACACTCTGTGTTTTCACCACTAATCTTGCATTAGTCTGCACCACAAATTTCACCCAACTAAACTTCACAATTCAATGTAGCCCAGAGCTTTTAGAAGTAAAGGAAGCACAAGGTCAAACAGATTCTAGATAATTTTTTGTTTGTTTGTTTTTTGAATGTAACCCTCTGGATCAGCCTAAAATTTATGAAATTATTCTGCTAATTTATGTCAAGCTACTGTCTATAAGCAGTGTATAAGAAACAGCTTATCTTACTGACAGATTGACTATCTGTCCAACTAGGTTTTAACTGTTATTAATTCAAAAACTTGAACATTTATCTTGATATCTCATTTTCTTTTCCTTTTCTTCTTATATTTACAGTTAAGTATCATTATACAGATATTTGCAATAGTTCTTCTTAACCTCATATTCAAGATTAAAACTGGGGAAAGGCAAATTCATTATATTTTACTTGAATAAAACGTTGCTCTAATAGTTACATAATTGAAAACATGGAGATTTCAGTGACTGCTGGGCACCTTTTCTAAAATAATATAAAAATTGAGATTAAAACCCTTCTAGGTGAATGTTCAAATAACAGCTATCACCAAAGAGTTTATATCAGATATAGTCTAATCCAATTCTCAAAAATTTATATAAGTGAAGAGACAAACTAAGGTGTAATTTGACATCAATGCAAAGATGTATTTTTAACAGAGAATCTCACAAAAAATTTCTTACTCTAATAATCTCATTTAGTACTAATAGCCTTCTAAAAACATTGAAACAGAAACATCTGCTATTTTGCAGGCTTCATTTTAAATTGGTATCCTAAAACTAAAAAAAAAAAAACCTAAATATTTGGTTTACTATTTTGAAAATATGACCTAGTCTACTACAATTTTAACTCAAGTGTWCTCAAGTGTGACAAAAATTGTAGCCAAAACCTATGGTTACCTGTACTGACTGTAGACACCTACTCTCCATTGAAGCCATTGTGGGTATGGACTGCATTCACCTGAAACTGAACATTTATCTTTAGGATGTCAGGTCCATGCTTTTGGTATAACTTAGCGTCTTCGTTATAATTTTCCTGCTGTTGGACAACCACTGTTTTTAATGGTGCCCATCTTTTTGAGAGTGGACAGCACAAGGGAATATTTATTATGTTGGAAGAGGCAACAATGCTTACATTATCAGTCTGGAGAGAAAATCAGGGGAAAACGTGTCTGAGTGACAATACTAAGAAGCAGAGCACAATGAATAAATGAACTTTTTAGTTTTTGTCTTTTATTCTCAGATTGCTTAATCTACTAGGACATACAGTTATTAAACATATCTACCATAACCATAATCACATAATCACAATCMAATAACAACCCAAGTAGAAAAAGAACTACTTTTCTCAGTGACCTTCATCCCCCTGATCTATTCTACAGACAGAATGCACTTTTCTAATATTGTCTGGTTCTCAAATTGAGGACTTAACTTACTGTAACTGACCCAGAGGGCTATCTGTATGTCCAGTGAAACCAATAATCCTTAAGCATAAGTTCCTCCATAATTTTCTCATTTCCTTTTAACTTAAACTTTTCCTATCATTCTGGATATTCAATGGAACAAAGGTCTTCTATTGCTATAATTAGCATAATATCTCTCAACAAATTCTAGGCATAACTATCCACATATTAATGTAGCATAGATAAARATAACAGAAAACACTGAGATAAAAACCCAAAGAAACATTAGCACTTTGCACTTCTATGTAGTTAGTCTTTTAATAGTTGGTCATTACATATTTTAAATTAACTTATAATTTCATAAGTTAATTTAATGTTAAGAACTTGATTTTGCAGGGTTTTTTGCACAACAAAGTACTACGTTATTGAAAAATAAGACTCTAAGACTAAAATAACTTACTTTCAGAAATTCACAAACTTTGTACAGTGCATTAGATTCAGGAATTTACAGTTCAAGTCCATCCTTAATTAAACCACTGATATCAGMCAGTGAAGGTATTTGATACATTACTTCCTCTGTACTTTTAAGTTATTTAAGTAGCACTTGAGAGCTTTRGTCCTAATTTTGTGGATGGTCACTCTAAGAATGCCTTACCAATGTGAAGAAATGTCAATATATCAATGGCTTACTCTTAGAGCCAATTATGGCAACTACTTTCTTGGTGTCCTTACATCCTAAAGAGCAGSAAAGAGCCACTCAACATCCATATTTGATGCAAGCAAGAACAAGGAGGCTGTAAAGGGAGGAAGACAGTCGCACCTGACCTGTTATGTTTATATCCCAATTACATGAGGAAGATATAAATGAGGACAATATTATACACCTGGAAATAAAATTAAACACTAAACTAATATTTCACTTTATTAAGGCTCCTGACATTTGAGTAYTTTCAAAATTTAAGCAAGAAAGCCTCAAATTATTTCAGATTTTCAGAACTTAGTTCTGTCCTTTTTGGAGGAAATATTCAAATTTTTTTGTTTCCATTGGAAGATCTGCATGCTGAAGGCCAAATGTCAAACAAAGGTTTCTGTAAAATATATTTGAAAAACATATTCTGACAATAACCTAACCAATGTTTCAGTGGTTTGCAAACTTTTCAAGGTATGAGTGAAACAGTTGAAAGTGGCTGAATTCATCTCCAGAGTGGCATCAATGAAAGGACTTACTTTCATTGTTACTTTAAACTTTATTGAACAATGCAATTTAAGTTAAGTATCTTGAGCAGCAAATACGTGTCTGCTGCTACACATAAAACAGCAATCAGAAATAGTGCATCTGAATTTTGTGCAAAAATGAAATATGAATCTATTCCTGACTCTATATATTCATGTTCTCATGTTTCATTAAGGAAAAAATAAGACATTTTTCCCACAGAAATTGCTTCCAAAATAATACTAAGTTACAGAATTTATTGCTTCGAACATAGTAGTATGTACTAACATGTCTTTTACTCACATTCTGAATGCCAATAATAAAATATATYGTTGTTCTTATTTATTAAATTTTTCAATTTATTTCAAGTGTGATTCTGTTGCACTGTTGATGCTCAGATTTTGAAAAGAAAGAAAAAACAACCTAAAAATGGAGCAACATAAGAATTGAAAACTCTTTATCTAGACTTTAGCCACRTTTTCTTTACAGGTAGAGCACATTTTCCCTGTTCAAAGTCATATTTCAGCAATAATATCCCCAGGTAGTCACCTTCCTTTCCAATTTCTGCTGATTTTTTATCCTGGCAAAAACTGCTCCTGACACTGGTATTTGTGGATCAATATAAAATGCTGTGAAGTTGATGACTTCGGTTATTTTTTTTACAGTGTGGCTCCCATTGAGTGAGCAATGRGACTGGCAGAGCAAGAAAATGAAAATAACTGAGACAGTATTTTTCAGAGTAGTTTTGCTGTAGGCCAGAAATATAAATGGGACACTTTCAGAAGAGTAACTTCCATGTATTTGGGTAAACAAATGACCAGAACAGCAGCTCTTCTCCCACACTTTGCTTACCACTCTTCCAGACTTCCTTCTTTCTGGTTTTTCTCTTGAAGATGTATTATTATGTTTCAAGTCTTCTCTGCTGTGCATTTCTGTTTCTTCAAATTTAATAGTTTTCATTCTGTAATCTGCTTCTTCAAAATGCATCTTTCTTTGCAGGCTCCTCCAGGGTCTCTGTTTACTCATGCTTTTTCTTTTCCACCCTCATTTTCACTGTTGTCCTGGTGCTTTTTTGTCTTTCTTCACTCACACCCTGTGAGTGCACTGTGATTCCCTCTTGGTGTTGTTATCTCAGTTTCACAATTTGGTCTGTGACCACCTATGATAAAGACTCAAAATACAGAGCAAGATCCTTGCTTAATATTCAGAAAACAGGGAAAGATATATCTTCATGTTGGCAAAACTCAAAACAAGTAGCTGAAAAGTTCTCTGCCATYTCACATCTCCTCTTTTGAACACATCAAATGAGGGCTTTATAGCCATAATTAAACTAGAATTTTTAAATTTTGAAATATGTTAATTGTATTATTTACATTAAACATTTTTTCAATGTTACAGATAGTTTCTCCAACATTTTCAAATTGCATTGCTAATGCAGTTTACTACAACACATTGCAAGAGTGAATCAAACCAAAAGTTTGTTCCYACACTGATTGACTCCAATGCTGGCCAGCAGACAATGACAACCTTGCTTGCTTTCTKCTCTTCATGGTTATGGTGCATGGGCTACAGTCAAGTGACTTATATTTCTCAATTGTTTTCCTTCTACCTCTCTATTCTTCCACCAAAAGAGAAAGAAAATCAGAAATCTCASCCAGCTGGTATCACTGCACCTCCTTTACCTCTCCATGACCTTCACTGCTGCAGATGCCACTGTCAGTGCCATCCACATGGAAACAGAACTGTCACACACAGCCGAGGAGGGGGAGGCATGACAGAGCCTCGCCTCATGGCCAGAGTCAGTGCACCCCATAAACACATGAATATTAAATAATTTAATAATGTGTATCCATGGTCTTGTTACAAKGATTCCTACCTCCATCTTAAGATTTAATGTGGGAGAAATATTGTCATGGTTTTAATACAGTTTTCATTTTGAAAGACATTTCACAGTTTGTGATCACAGTATAGCACCATCTGTCAAATAACTACAGAATRTGAAGAAAAGCTTTAACACCACAAAGTTTATAAACAAAATCACTCCCAAAGGATGAATTTGTAGTTTTGGTTTCACGTGAGGGAGTATAATTAAGATAAAGCAGAAGGTGAAGCAAACAAAGGGATTTAAACTTTTGTAATGAGACAGCTAATAAATCTGTTTTCCTCCCCCCTCCTTGTGCAGTAAATCTGTTAAGTACATGATTTTCTTTTAGGCACTCACTAAAGAACAAAGTAGACAAGGTAGTTTAAAGAGGCCTTGGAAAGATTGTAGGAGAATAACTTGCTGAAAAATTTGGTTGTGCTTTGTCATGTAAGAGACAACTGCTGGTTTTCATATGCTGATAAATCTAAAATTAAATACAGTATTAAGAATGTGGGGGTTTTTTATAGAATCATTATTTGTTAAAGGAAAATTGCTTTGTTGTATGCTATTATTTATTACATAAAACAGGGCAAACTGAAATGTATTGTAAGAGTAGTACTTGTGAAATTAAATGTTAAATGTAAATCTGATCTCTTAATTTTTTCCTTTTGAAGGTTCCATTTCAGAGGTTCAGATCACTCTAATTTCCATCCTTTAAGAGAGCAATTATGATCCTCAGCCAATGTATATTAATTTTCATCTTACATCAGTAATTAATCCTACCGTCATTCAACGAGAGAGTTTTAAGTGTTATTGCCAACATTTTATCAATGAAGGTAACGGTTGCATATACAGACAAACCTTTATTTAATTTCTGAGGAATATTGTATTCTTTATTGCTTTAGGATGTAGTTTATAGTACCATTCCTATGATCAAGACAGGAATAAAACAAACAGCCACTCAATTTTTCATCCAAATGTAAATTTTATACTGCCTGCAACATCATGAAGAATGGCTCAAGAAAAAAAATTTATTGTGCAATGTTTGTAAAAAAATTTGCACATTGCAAATTTTCTCTAAAATTTTGCAGTAAGTAGAAACATTCTTTCTTTTATTTCTCAGAAGCCTCAAATTTTGTAAATGCATGCTATAATACTCTGAGAGGCTGAAAAATGTCATTCTCTTCCTGTGAAGGTAAAAATATGTAAATTTTACTTTAGTTCTATAATGTTGTTGAGTTATATTGAAAAATTACCTGCTCTTTTGTGGGGAAAAATGCCTAAGTCCAGTAAAGGGATTTGCAGAATTGYTTTTCATTCCTGCTRATTTCATCCTATTGGCAGCTGATGGTTGATGAAGGGATTCTTCGATGTAAATGCATGTCTACTACAAGGTTTGCAACAGAAAACTCTCCTTTTTGAAACCAAATATTTTTACTAAATTTCTGCTTTTTCTAATTTGAATTTGGTATGTGCTTGCACTCAAGAAACACCTGCAATTTGATTAGGTCTCACTAGTAATTGACTGAGTTTACAGGAAGTAATTTTCGCTGGCAAATATGGAGTTGTTGAAAAGAGTAATGCATCAGTTATAAATAGCAAATTATATTGTGGTTGGTGCACTTTTGGAAACCATGGGACACAATGTTTAAGTTGTTTAGAAGAGAATAGCAAACTTCTAGCTAAGCTAAGTGCTAGAGCAGAAATTAAAAGGTTGTAAGATATGTGCCCATGGCTGCTAAAAATAGCAAAAACAAATAGTTTTAAAATCAGATGTGATTGTAAGGTGATTGTATTTGCATCCTTTGGAGGAGAAAAACACCCATACAAACAGACAAAACAACACTGAAAACAAACAATAAATGCCACACCAAAACCTCAGATCTTTGTAGTATCAAACTGAATCCCTAAAACTCTTGGACATTCTTAACCTTACTTTCATGCAATTGTCTTCACTCATAAAATTGTGTTAATAATTGTAATTTGTCTCATAAATACTTCACCTTATTTTCAGAATTTAATTCAATTTAGTTAAAATGTCCAAAGCACTCTGATGATAATATAAGGAGCACCATAAAGAAATTCAGAAGAAATATATAATGGTGAACATGCTTCTGGAAACAATACCAAGAATTATTTTCCATTCAGATGTTTCTTCTGAAAGACTTAACAATTTTTTAGATTCACTTTCAGGCCCAGAGCAGTATCAGAAACATACATTTTGGCCATTACTGCRACATAATTTATGAAGCCTATGAATTTTATCTGCTATTACTTTTGTTCACTCAAGGTCAGCYCATGTCTTTAATTCTCCTATCACTGATCTCAGCTTTTGCTACAAGGACTGCACAGAGATTTTAAAGTTATTGTTTGAAAAAAGTAGATGGCCCTAAATCTTATGAAATTATTAAGAAAAAAAAAGAAAAACAAAGAAAAAAAAAAGCTAAAAAACCCCATGCAACAATTTCTATAATTGAATAAGGACACAGAAAACAAGCCAAACACACACGTATTCTGGAGGGGAAAATAAAGAGGGGGGGAAGCACTAAAATCTCATCTTTAGAGCTGCTCCCATTTTCCTTCCAAATTGTTTTCAAGTTCTTCTCCTCCTTAGATGTTTCACWTACTCAGAATGCAAATAGATGGTATCAAGTGATAAAGATGATCTATCTCAGGGTGAGTATAAAGTGCCTAAAATTTTATCGATAGGATTGYTGCTTGAATTAAATTGCCATATTGTAATTTAAAGGCATGGGCAGAAATATAAAAAATTGCACASCTGCAAACAGTTCACAATTATAGAACCTGAAAAATCAATTGCATTACTGGTGGTTGAGATATAAGTGTCATACAGTTCATCTAGGTCTACTCAGATCTTTGGATCTAGCAAGCATTAAGACAATGACTGTCCCTGCATTTCTCTGAGGGGACTGAAGTYTGCAAATTTTTTTCACATTTTTCCTATCCTATTTTCCTATCCATTTAAATGATTAAATCCTCTCTTTTATTCAGAAAAGATGCTGTAGACTCTCAAGATTTTTTTTTAGTCAATATGGAAAATATATTTTGCTCCATTATGCTTTAGATGGGGATTTGTTTCGACTACTCTGTTTTAATTCTTAATCAACTAACCTGAAAAACTTGGAAAAAATCCATTTTGGGTTAATTAGTTCTGGATACATTTACMCAAAATGTGTAACAGCACATACTGAAAATCAATTATCTAACAGTCAATCCCCATTGTTATCACATTAAAGAGTGCATAACAGTGAGGATTTCACAAAAAAAAAAWTATTCCCACTTTGAAAGCGGCATCTCATCCTGAAATTTAAGTAACACWACAAGTATTTCTACCCCTTTTAGTATCTTGATGACTAGAATACACAATTAACTTCTRTGTTGGTTAATATTTCTGTCTTTCTGGATCTAGTTCTTATTTCCGCTCAATTTGACATGTCAGAAATGAATTTTGTTCTGCCCTTGAACATTATCTCAATTAGGGAGTTGAAATAAGCTAAGCTCATGAATGTAAGTGTTTTAGACAGAAGTATTCATGACAAGTGTACAGAAACACTGGAACACACAGGTTTGTTACTAAGACTCTGCTTTAATTARAACCTATTGGAGACAGACCAGAGGAAGGCTAAAAAGAACATCAGGGAACTTGAGCTTCTCGCATGTGAAGACAGGCTGAGATAGTTGGGGTTGTTCAGCTGGGAGAAGAGAAGGGTCTGGRGAGACATTAAAGCACCTTCAAGTATCTAAAAGAGGCATACAAGAGAGCTGCAGAAGGGACTTTTTATAAGGGCATGATAGGACAAGGGGGAATGTCTTAAAACTGACATGGAGCAGGTTTAGATCAGATATTAAGAAGGAATTCTTTAATGTGAGGGTGGTGAGGCACTGGAACATTTTGCCCAGAGAAGTTGTGGCTATCCCATCACTGGAAATGTTCAAGGCCARGCTGGATGGGACTTTGAGCAACCTGGTCTAGTGGAAAGTGTCCCTGCCCATGRCAAGTAGRTTGGAATGATAGGATTTTTAAGTCCCTTCCAGTTCTAATTACTTGATAGAGACTTTATTAAAATTTGTATTTTCTYCAATCTCATAAGCAGAGTAAGTATTCAATGGATACTCTTCTATGTCCACTTCCTTCCTTTGGAAAAATCAATTAAAACCTGACTAAAATAGTTAAGCTCTGAAGACTATTATATTTCCAGAAGCAGAAATTGTGGTAGGACCAAGTGTCAAAGAAAAAAAAAAAATGAATGGATATTGATTATTACTTTTTCCACAAGTATATTTTAATTTTATAAGAAATTAGAATCTTCCAATCAAATCACCCCAAACATTTTTTTTTTCAAACATATTTAATATTGCAGAAAGTAGAATCTTTCTATGAATTACAGTTCAACAATTAGTTATAATTATTCAGAGGGCACTATGGACTAATATATGGACTAAATCACACTTGATTAATTTTTCTCTTACATGTTATTGTGCAGTTCTGTGAATTTGAATTCTGGCACACCTATGTTTGGGAGTAAGAAGGCAGGAAAGGATGCAGAGATGAGACAGCCTCTTTCAGTTTTTACCACACTGTGATGCATTTATCTCTTGACCCAGCAGTGGCTCTCTGAGGCATGAGATCTATACATACATACATAACAACCTATATTGTTACCCATTCTGGGCTATTCATGCAATCCAATGTGTTGTATAAAACTGTGTTTAAAAGGCAACCTGAAGACTCAGATAGATTACCGTTTTATTAAAGATACATTCCATGAGCTTTTAATTTTAATGGTTTTCTCTTTGAGAATCCTTCCATTTTATGGATACTCATCTGTGGCTGCCCAGAAGGCTGGCAGCATGGGCTTTTTGTTCTACCTGGGAGAGCGGGAAAGGTTTAATGAAGAGATGAATATGCATGAAAGCCCAAAAGCTATTGGTGCTGCCACGCTGTCACCCTCGGATTCCTCTGTATTTGATTGGACAGTCCTGTGTTATCCACGTCCAGGACCAAGGTTTTAAGAATGTTTCCCATGCTGTACTCCTCGCTTTTGGGGGACAGCAGCCGAATACACTGCTTGTTCTCTGGAAGTCAGTGTCCCCTCATCCTTACCTCAGWGAAACCCTATTTATGTTAGAATCTCCCCTTCCCTTCTTCCTGCAGGCTCACACACACCCATGGGAGCGCCGGCTCTTCCCTGAGAGGAAGAAGAAGGCAGGACCCACACACACACACACACTAGCTGGGACCACAGCAGCAGGAGGGAGAGAAGTTAGGGACATTTTCTAACACTCATYTGGCACTCTTTGGTGTACTAACTGTGCTTATATTCTAAACCAAGAATTCTTTCCAATATCTATACTATTTRTACCAATAATACTTTTAAAGTAATTGAGATCTCTGAGTTTTATTGTGCCTGTGTTTACAAAGTGTCAGCTATTTTCAGAAATAGGTAACTATATTGTATGTTCTGAGTATTCTAAATATTAATGGAAGCRGGAATTAGTAAAATCCCTTTGACAATATCTCAGCTTTGAGGTCACCATGGAAAAAGACTGATATTTTTTAAAGGTAAATTTTGAGATACCACAATTCACTTCACAATACCACTTTCACAATTCAGGTCTTTGTCTAAAGCAAACWGTTTCTAGTGTATTCCAGCAAAATCTCTATAAAAATTAAAAGAAATACAATGAATTTGCYTAATTTTCCACTAATGTAGTTTTGATTTTCGTTTAGTTGATTGGCTTCAGTTGAGTCACTTCCTACTCGCGKTGCCATGTCCTAAGCCAGAATTCAGTCTGCTAGCTCTTCAAAAGAAAAATTAAAAATGTATTTTCATAAGGTATTTCCTGCCAAAGTGATTGATAGACCATACCTCCAAATATTTTAGTAGGGATTGCTTTGTTTGTTCTTTTCCCACAGCTTAGTTTTTACTGCAAATGGCTGTGTACAAAAASAGTAACACAASCTATGTCTTTGAACTCAAGAGAAACCAGGCCARCATCCTGAGACACAGGGAAACAGCRCACTTAACACCAAATGAAAGCAATTCTGGAAAATAGGGCTGTTAAACATAAAATGTTCCTTTAAAGAAAATGTGAAAACACCAGTAAAGGAGTATACCTTTCTGACTGTTTGTCAGAGGTACCAGATACCTTGTTTTGTTCTTGTTTTTGAAGGAAAACCTTGTCTTTGCTCCTGCAGCTTTTGAACATTAAAAAAAAAAAAACAAACATAGCTTTGATGGTTTTTAAATAATTTGCAGAATCTGCCAACACTGTGAAGGATAAGTCAGTTTAACAGCAAATTCTTTCTCCATACTTTTAGAAAACAAATATTATCATATAAGAAGAATGCTTATGAAATATGTGAAATAGTTTTTGACTAGGAATGCAAACCAGCACAACAGCTTAAGCTGGCCACTCTTGGGATCTGAGTGTTACTAAAAGGCATCTGTATTCAATGTAATACTATACCATGATGATTAGCATAAAGATGAAATGAACACATCTGGTCTAGTGGAAATAATTTTCRGCTCCAGTGTTGAATTCCTTTTGTCTATGATCTGTGTATWTTAGGAGGTTTTGTCTTGGTTGTTGACAAACTTCTATAGTTTGAGAAGCTTCTRTGTCCATTAACTGGAAAAAAGAAATGGAAGAAACTATCCATAGCATCTCTGCTTATTCATGGGATGCACAGCAAACACACCTGAAACATCTTAAACCTGAACTAGTGATCTTTGGGGCTGGAAACTATATGGCTCCTTTACACACTCTATTCTCCCACCTAATCAGACTGCATATGATTCCACCCACCTAATTAGACTGATATGATTGTATCAGAGAGTTAAACTGCTATCAGAAACAGACCCAGATCTCCATGAAGCTGGGCTGTGACAGCTGTTCWGCATGGTCTGGTGAACACCTGACTTTAGAAAAAAATGGATGGTAAAATCATGGCAGTTCTGTAAGCAGCAGTTGCACTGCATGCAGACGACTCCCTTTTGTTTTAGGTTCCAGTAAACCAGAATTTGACACAAGTTCAGGTTCATAAGGGAACCATCAGTGGTAGGTCAATGTGAGTATGTGAGAATTGTAACCCAGCACTGATCTTTTCTCTTGGAATGAAATGGTCAATTCCTAGCCATAATTTTTGGCAGAAACCTGGACTATATTCACAGCAAAAAATAAAATATTTGGTATGTCCATCATTCTTCCAGTTTTATATTCTAATTCTACCAGATGCTAAATCATGGGCAAATCTCATATCAATATCTTATATCAGACTGTGATTTTTTTGGAGTAAGAGACCATTACATTCTGCACTTTTACAGATAATAAGCTCTTTATTTAGGACTGGATGTACTAGAGTCTAAGATACACACGTGACACTGGGTCACACTGGTAGCCAATATAATTTAGTATAATATGGTGCAGTAGAATAAAGATTATTGAATTCTTGAGGAAAGTTTACTTTTAAAATGTCTGWCTGAGTACAACTCAGGGCAGTTTGCAATAAACACAAAACACAGAAGTATTATCAAATACTGATATTTCTCTTTAGATTTACTGTTAAATATGTGTAGGAATATTACTTAATGTCCAACACTTCCAGAGCGTTACCTCCATAAATGAATTGTAACTAAAATGGATCATAAAAATTCTAAGATAACATTTATGAAACTTTAGCAATTGTTCCTAAGTGATGCTGAGAAGAAAGATCTTTAAATATTACAGTAAGCCAAGAACACACAGCTTCAGGTAGGAAATGGTAATCAAAACCATKATGTTTTATCACTTCAGCTGGAAGTCTTCATCTTGCTTTATTTTATATTCTGTTTAGAAAGTTGCTTTATAGATCAGGTTCACTTCAGTTCTGGAAACAGCCACAAGATTCCCACTGAAATGGAAAAACAAGTTCCATCATTGTGTGGGTTGTTTGCCTTTTTTTTTTTTTTTTCTTTTTCTTTTTTTACTGGCAGTCTCTGACAGACTGATGCTGTTCTGAAAAAAAGCATCTGAAGGTCATGTGAATTAGCTGTGCTGCAGGCTGATCCATTCAGCAAAACAGCTAAAACAGCTGTTTAAAACCTGCCTAATATATGCAGGTCAAGGCTAGACAGGATAAGAAAGGAGAGTTTTAACCAACGAGATTGTTATTAATGAGATCATTATGCAGATCTTTTCCTCAGCAGAACTGTGCTCTTGATTCTTGAAATTCTCCACTACACATGCATGCAGGTTTTTTACACACATCTGCTGAAGTTGAGAAAATGGTTTTGATGCATGTTGGCTTAAATTTTCAACAATCTTATGTCTGATTCTCTTTGCCCATGTGTGCAAATCTATTTACATATCTTTATTCCTTCATACTTAAACATAATGGGGCATTATTTATTTCCAGTTTTTGGTTTTGTTTTTGATCAAAATGAAATATTTTTTCTACTCTTTTTTATTTCATTTAGGCTCATTATGAACTCTCTACAATACATCCTGTAAGCTTGACTACGTAACAGGCACAACCTAGCAACTGATCTAACTACCTAATAATTTAACCAAAGTTATAGAAAGGGATTCTTTTTCTTTTACATAAAAAAATTCTTTCTGCATCATTCTGAGAGCTAAAAGTCTGAAAAGGGCAAAATTTCCTTCTGAAGGTCTCCWGTATACAGTCTATGTCACATTCACAACAAGATAATAATTTACTGCAGGAGTAAAGATTTAGTGAGTGAAAGAGGCTAAATCCGAGCTCCCTATGGCTGCCTGAAATGCCTCTTCAGCCAGCAGGTGATCTTGCAGCAGCAACAGTTTCTTACTCTGCTGGTCACACTGAACAGCTCCAATTAGGGAGGAGGATTATCCCCTTCATGGGAGTTGGCAAAGACTCTAATGTCAGAATCTTCAGGCTGGTCACACACACATAAAAATTAATAGCAAAGACAAAAAGCACTGGCCTGATTTCACTTCAGCCAAGACAAAGTAAATGGCTACCTAGGGTGAATAGCAAAACCAGCTCTTATGATGTCTGTCATGGAAAATAATTGGCATGTCTTTTATATRTATGCTTTTATGCGTATGTCCCTTGACGTGAAAATGCTGTGGATTGTGCTGAGAAGTATCTAAGAACCACCCATTGTACAAACTGTAGCAGAAAAAGGATGGCTCCTGGCCATTGCACCCAGTCTCCATTTACTTCTTTAACCACAGTTAAACATATGTTGGCTATTTGTTCAGAGTTTAGATGCTCAGTTAAGATATCAGTCCATTCTTAGGTATTTTCCTAATCAATTAGAAGGAAAGGGGGGGAGGGGGGGGAGGGGAAAAAGGTCTTCAAAGGGTAAGTCTACCTGCTTATAATTGGAGTAGTTTAAGATTTTAATCACTGTTCAAAAACATCTGGTGATTCATGGTATCTGTGATGAGTATAGAAAAACTGTGAGTTAGATGCTTTGATGACTAAAATTGGCATAATGAATCCAGGCCTAACTGGGTTCCTTTATGCTAACATAAAGTCATTGATCTACTACATCAATACCTTGGCTTTCTAGAAATCATATGATACATCAAATGTATGGACTACAGACAAAAAATATACATACATTTTCAAGTTTTGCAGAGATAATCTAAGATGTTTTTAAGCCTACAAAACACCATTCTAATTTTTCTTTTACTRTTTAGCTATACWGAGAAACAATTATCTGGAAGAACTRTGTGCCTCACAACCCTRTGCAAAGCTACAGTTAGTTTTATGCTTTGTCCCAGATCCTCAATGAAACAGTCATACATAGACTGAAGTCAGTAAGAGTTAATATCTTCAGAAAGCAAACTTATATTTATATAAATGGAATTCTGAATTCCCTGATGATATTATAGTGATATATGTATAGATAGATATAGTGCAAAAATCAAATCTGGATGGACCAAGGTATTGATTTCACCAAAATAAGATTTTTTAGCTTTTTCATTGGGTTCAATATGCATTACTCACCTTACTTATCAGGTATTTTGCTTCCGTAATGACTGCCAGAAATCTTTTATTCCTCTTCTACTGTTGAGTTCTTCATGAAGTAAAGATAAATCTAAACCATTTTTCTTTTAGTAAAAGAGGACAGTCTTAAGCTGCTCCAAGGGAAATATAAGTTTGGCATTCAGAAAAGGTTTTTTATAGAAAGGGTGATAAAGTACTGGAATGGTCTGCCCAGGGCGGTGGTGGAGTCACCATCTCTGGATGTGTTTAAAGAAAGGTTGGATGTGTCACTCGGTGCCATGGTTTAGTTGARGTGTWAGGGCATGAGTTGRACTTGATGATCTTGGAGGTCTYTTCTAACTGAGTGATTCTGTGATTCTGTAAATTGATGTCAAAAAATATACATTCGTTTGATACCCCTTTAGCACAAGTCCTTAATTTCTGTCCACTATTTCCTGCTGAAATATTTGCTTTGCAATACAAAAGTAAACAATTTTATAGAACATAAAAAATGAATTGTTATGTAAAATTTTAATCTTATGGAATTCAAAAGTTGATTCAGAGGTCAGTTAGTCCCAAAATACCTTTCCARCCATTCTTTTATTCTGGCTTAAGACAGATTTCAACTGCTTAGCCATGAGAAACTTTATTTGAGATGGCTTAGCACATCTCAGAAATTCAACATGAAGTAAAAAATCTGGAATTCATGGTGTCCTAGGTGTTCCCCACCCCCCCCCTCAAAATAACAAACCCAAACCTGTGTATTTCATATTAYTCCATTAATCTGCACAGTCTGCTTTCTTGTCACCTTAAGACTTGGCAGGAAACAGGATTTGTTTTTACCCCATGTTCAGAGAAAGGAGGGGGTGTGGGGTCCTTTTTAAACAGGAAACGGACACACAGAGCTCTCTTTTGTCTCTCTCTGGGCTCCCAAGAGGGTTGCCTGGGAAAGGTCTCTGAGTTGCACCTCATGAAGCTGAAGCAGTGTAAGGAAAATGCTTCCTTTTTTTTATCCCTGAGCATTGGTTAACATGGCTTCTCCATCTTATTGTCTTCATCTTCCAGTCCGTGTGCTCTGCTGTGGTGGCTGTCATCTTGGGAGGCSRGACTTCTCCACCATCTTGGGAGGMGGGRCTTCTCCACCATCTTGGGAGGAAGGGCTTCTCTGMCATTTTGTTTTCTTTGTACAGGGGGGCAGAAGGAACATGTGAGTCAGCACCTTTGTATGCAGTGCTTATTGCTGTTTTTCTTTTTAGTAAATTGTTATTTTTTTCACTGRCACCTTCCCACAATYGTCTCTCCCTATTGGTGGAAGGGGAGAGGTTAAAACTGAAGGGGAGTCTGCAACACAGAATTGTATTAAATTAAAATATATGATTATAAAAACTTTAAGATATACATATATGTGTCTAGCTATCTACACCTATAACTTTTCAGATATTTAGCAACATGTCCTCCTTGTTCTGCAAAGTTCTATGAAGACCTTTTTTCCATGCAAAATAATCTTTCATTTCCCAAACCAATGTAAGTGTCTAAAGGGACTAGTCAAATTTTTGTTGTCTCATTAGTTCTCAGATTTGCACATATCAGCAACATTTTGGCCTGGATTGAATTTTCAGTCGATAGATGTTAGACAGTTAAAGATTCTTTAACTCATATTTCTGAGAAAGGTAAAAGAAAAGTGGCTTATAAAACAAGGACCTGATTCTGTCTACAAGATTTTGTAGTTCAATCTTCAAGTCTTCTAAATCAGACCTTGAACATCTGGGGACTCTTTCTATTCATAAATATACTGAATATGCATACACACATACAGGGATACCACAGTCTTGACAGGAAAAAAAATCAGAAAAATCTCTCTTGCTAACAACATATGGATGCATTCATGTGGTTTTCACTGACTCACAGTTACCTAGTTCTGACTGAAATTCTTGTCCCTTCTGTGTTTTTTGTTACATAACAATACACAAAAGATTTTCTGAAAACAAGGCCAAAAATCAACAAGAAATTGGGAACATCTCTACCTTGAGAAGTACCAGTAAAATTTACTCAATAGGTTAGTCTGGAGAGTTTTATTAGATTTCTTGTTTTGAAAATCCCTCMTTTCTTCAGCAACAGCCATATTTAGCACTCATGTGATGATCTGATAACCTAGACTGATTGCCTGTTATGGATCTGAACTTGAATGATAGGTTCCTCTATTTGTCCTGTTAACAGACAGAATCACTAAGAGAGTTTTCAGAGCAGCTTGGGGAGAAAAATAAACCTTATTTTATTGCTTGATGACTGTAAGACCCACAGCCCAGAATGACATAGGAGGAAAGAACAATTATAGGTAAGTAAAAGAAATCAGTATGTAGTTTTTGTCTGCTTTCCATGAGATAGCAATGTCCACTGAGGGTAGATGTAACATGCAATTGCTAGTGTAGTCTACAGATGACTTTTTTTGATGKGGAAGAAGGTTTTATTGATACCAGGATGAAAGATAAAAAATTATTGTAGAACTGCTCAAATAAGTTCCCTCTAAAAGTAGGCAATGAAAAACTCGAACAAATGAGTCACAGGAGTTGTGTCAAAGTAGCCCATCTCCCACAGCTGATCAGAAATGGTAACAGATTATCATTAAACAATGACAGAAGCCGTGAAGCTGCTGCTCTGAAAAGATGGCAAATGCCACTGGAAAAGAGAAAATCCTAAGCGGCAACAATTCTAAATTAATGCCAAAGTCAACCATGGTATAGGGCATGGTATTGCAATGACTTTATAAAGATTGCTCAGCTCAGCAGTATCCAAATGGCATGAACTATGATATTCAAACCATAATTGTTTAAAAAGCATTGAAAGCCATTGAGGCAAAGAAACCATTTTATATTTTGCACTTACTGCAAATAAATTGCACAAGATTTTGTAACTGTAACCAGTGCATATAGGTTTTTAGGCCTAAAGGGATACTGAAACTAGTTATATATTTCACAAAGAGTTTCCAGTTTTGACTATTGTAGTTTCAAGTGTTTGATTACATTAAAAGTAGATTTTGTTTCTTGAAGCAAAAATTATTCATAACAAYATGTATATTAAAAAAATAATGCTTGTGTTTTTCTTTCATATGAACAAATACATTTTTAAATGCATAAACAGATTTATATATATCTTCTAAGAATTTGTATGGCTACTAAAATGAAGCGTAGAATTTCTACATTAAAAATTGCCCTACTCTCTTAGAATCATCTTTCAGTGATCTTTACTGGAGAGGAGAATATAATGGAAGTGACAAATAAAACAAAAGTTCACACACACATAACTTTTCTTATGTGAGTAGGTCTTTTAAACCCCAAAGGACTGATATCCATATGAATTTATGTTCACATATTTGCCGTTACAAAATTCTGTCTTTAGACATGAGAGAAACGCCATCGTTGTTAGCCTGGTACTGGAAAATGTTTCACATCCCTAATTAAACAACCCTCCCTAAGACTTTTCAAAGGGTACAGTTCTAAAAGAAACAAGGGGTAGGAGGTACGGAAGATGGGAAGGAATAGAGTATATGGGAGATCTCAGTTCCTTTTTTGCAAAGCACAGTGATTGTGTGCACAGAAATGCCAGTCTGCAGGGATAGTTTGTAACCATAGCAACTCYTGGAGAAGACAGAGGAGAAAACACAATAATAGGGGTCTCCTTTCTCCAGATCACTGCATGGGAAAATGAGAAAAAGGGAGAAAAAAAGACTGCAGAGACTTCTTCTGTCCCAAGAAGTTTACAATGGGAATTGCTAGAGTTATTATTTTCCATCTTCTTCCGACGAGTACTTAAAAGTTATTTCGTTATTTTGTTGGTTGGGTTGGTTTTGATTTTGGTTTTGTACTTTTTACAAAAGCTGTATTCCAGAACACTATATTAAAATATTTGGATGGGGAACATAAGGTTCGAAGGTCAGAAAAACCTTCCTTAAAGCATTTAATTACMGAGAGAATTGATGCATAATGAAATTTTTATTCCCTTTTAAAATTTAYAGCACCAATGAAATGTTAGCTTGCAGGCGTTTTTTCAGCCGTGAGATGCAAAAGGTGTTAATATATGTGTTTTGGGKTTTTTTTCCCTGTAAAAGACTTCAGAATTAAACMAAGTAATGCACTTTGCTGTTTTCTWTGTGTGTGCACAGAGTTTTACTTTGAAAATTTTGGAGACTATTTTTGTAGGGAATTGCTTTTAATTAGTTGAGTTTGTGAGCATTTATTCCTCCAGTCAATTTTGTGAAAGGCCTTGTATTGYTTTTCATTCAAGATCTTGCAGCTCAAAACTTCCAATGAGAGAGCAAAAAAAGGTTTGCTTATCAAAATGTTTTTCAGTTTATATATAAATAGTGAATACAAACTCCCAATCAGCTCTATGCAGCCAAAGCACACACACAGCAGATATCTGTAATCACAGAATACCAGGATGGCTGAGGTAACAAACTGTGTCTTGAGACCATTGGGTCCAGAACTGAGTAGAATATTAAATCATCATTGTTGGCAATGATGATGCTACTCCTAATGCAGATCAGGATGCCACTGGCCYTCTTTGCCACCAGGATAYACTGCTGGCTGATAAAGCTTGCCTAATCTGTACTTTGTCAGCTTGTCTATGAAGATGTTATACGACAACATGTCCAAAGCCTTAKTAAAGTTGAGGTAAACACATCTACTGCTCTTCCATCACCTATCACTAGCCACCTTGTTGTAGAAGGCTGTAATACTGGTTAAGCATGATTTCCCTTCCATGCTAATTACTCCTAATCACTTTTTTGTCCTTTATGTATCCAGAAGTATTTTCAATTAATAATTGTTCCATCAACTATGCAAGGACTGAGGTATGGTTGAGTAGCCTTCAGTTGCCCAGATCCTTCTTTTTGTCCTTCTTGAAGATACRAGTGATATTTTCTCTCTCCCACTTGTTGGAAATTTCTCCCAATCCCAATGACCTTTTAAACGTAATTGACAGTGGCATTGCAGTGACATCAGTGATCTCCCTTGTGTTCCACATATAACTGAAAGTTCACATTATTAGTAGTAAGGTTGTTCTGGTTGTTACATAGCTCTTTTCAGTCTCTTATCTCTGCTCCCTGCTTTCTTCAGAAGTATAATTYGATTGTGTTATTGGATTAGAGATGGGAAGAAAAATTAGGCAGTGTGTGGAAATACAACCACAGAAATCTGAAATATCCCCCCTCACACATTTTCAGACAAATGCAGGACAAGTCTCAGAGCTAGGAAATAAAAATACTTGAAAAATCTTTACTTTTATTTTAAATAAAGCAAAATTTGGACAAATTAAATCCAAATGTATGTGTTTCTACATGGATAGAGTAAGGTTGAATTTATCAAATAATCTATTTAATTAATTATTTTACAAATAATTTGTTCTGCTCTTGACAGTGCTCTGAAATGTAAAGTATGCAATCCCTCAGTATTAAATTATAATTTAATTATAATTATTTAATTATTATAATATGTAAATAATATGTAGCAATATATCAGTTTTTCCCTGTGCTTTTAGAATTCTTGTGAAGTCATGGCATTAAGCTGAAAACTGGGGCGTGACCTAAATGAAAAAATACACTAGATTTTGAATAAATAATAATTTCTTCAGTTTTATATCAAAGTAGGATATTTTGTGGTTATTTCTTATGGAAAAAATTGTCAGTATTGCAAACTTTTGCAGCCAGGGTGGTATACAAATCATGGGTGAGATTAGGTGYACTTTTGGTACACCAGATTCTGTTCTTTCTGCTTTATCAGATGCTGTCCAGGAGTTCTTTTCCCATTTTCAGCTATTCCCTGTGTGTTATATATATTTTTTTAAACAAAATGCCCACATTCAATATGTAGCATTCTCTTACTTTCTCTTTTGCCACTCTCTCTTCCTCACCTGACATCTTAAATAAACTTAATTTTATAAAGAGATTATGGATTATTTTTATCTACTGAGCTGAACACATATGAAATGCAGGTAATATTTTTTCCAGGTACTAGAGAAAATGTTTTTAGGTCTTTTATTTACATAACATTGATACTGAAAATRGTAGCAGTTTAATATATTAATTAGTTTAGTGTTTTGTAACCCTTTATAAGTATTAAAATTTNTGTGTGTGCACAGAGTTTTACTTTGAAAATTTTGGAGACTATTTTTGTAGGGAATTGCTTTTAATTAGTTGAGTTTGTGAGCATTTATTCCTCCAGTCAATTTTGTGAAAGGCCTTGTATTGCTTTTCATTCAAGATCTTGCAGCTCAAAACTTCCAATGAGAGAGCAAAAAAAGGTTTGCTTATCAAAATGTTTTTCAGTTTATATATAAATAGTGAATACAAACTCCCAATCAGCTCTATGCAGCCAAAGCACACACACAGCAGATATCTGTAATCACAGAATACCAGGATGGCTGAGGTAACAAACTGTGTCTTGAGACCATTGGGTCCAGAACTGAGTAGAATATTAAATCATCATTGTTGGCAATGATGATGCTACTCCTAATGCAGATCAGGATGCCACTGGCCYTCTTTGCCACCAGGATAYACTGCTGGCTGATAAAGCTTGCCTAATCTGTACTTTGTCAGCTTGTCTATGAAGATGTTATACGACAACATGTCCAAAGCCTTAKTAAAGTTGAGGTAAACACATCTACTGCTCTTCCATCACCTATCACTAGCCACCTTGTTGTAGAAGGCTGTAATACTGGTTAAGCATGATTTCCCTTCCATGCTAATTACTCCTAATCACTTTTTTGTCCTTTATGTATCCAGAAGTATTTTCAATTAATAATTGTTCCATCAACTATGCAAGGACTGAGGTATGGTTGAGTAGCCTTCAGTTGCCCAGATCCTTCTTTTTGTCCTTCTTGAAGATACRAGTGATATTTTCTCTCTCCCACTTGTTGGAAATTTCTCCCAATCCCAATGACCTTTTAAACGTAATTGACAGTGGCATTGCAGTGACATCAGTGATCTCCCTTGTGTTCCACATATAACTGAAAGTTCACATTATTAGTAGTAAGGTTGTTCTGGTTGTTACATAGCTCTTTTCAGTCTCTTATCTCTGCTCCCTGCTTTCTTCAGAAGTATAATTYGATTGTGTTATTGGATTAGAGATGGGAAGAAAAATTAGGCAGTGTGTGGAAATACAACCACAGAAATCTGAAATATCCCCCCTCACACATTTTCAGACAAATGCAGGACAAGTCTCAGAGCTAGGAAATAAAAATACTTGAACAATCTTTACATTTATTTTAAATAAAGCAAAATTTGGACAAATTAAATCCAAATGTATGTGTTTCTACATGGATAGAGTAAGGTTGAATTTATCAAATAATCTATTTAATTAATTATTTTACAAATAATTTGTTCTGCTCTTGACAGTGCTCTGAAATGTAAAGTATGCAATCCCTCAGTATTAAATTATTAGTAAATAATATGTAGCAATATATCGGTTTTTCCCTGTGCTTTTAGAATTCTTGTGAAGTCATGGCAATAAGCTGAAAACTGGGGCGTGACTTAAATGAAAAAATACACTAGATTTTGAATAAATAATAATTTCTTCAGTTTTATTTTAGTTTTGAATCAAAGTAGGATATTTTGTGGTTATTTCTTATGGAAAAAATTGTCAGTATTGCAAACTTTTGCAGCCAGGGTGGTATACAAATCATGGGTGAGATTAGGTGCACTTTTGGTACACCAGATTCTGTTCTTTCTGCTTTATCAGATGCTGTCCAGGAGTTCTTTTCCCATTTTCAGCTATTCCCTGTGTGTTATATATATTTTTTTAAACAAAATGCCCACATTCAATATGTAGCATTCTCTTACTTTCTCTTTTGCCACTCTCTCTTCCTCACCTGACATCTTAAACTTAATTTTATAAAGAGATTATGGATTATTTTTATCTACTGAGCTGAACACATATGAAATGCAGGTAATATTTTTTCCAGGTACTAGAGAAAATGTTTTTAGGTCTTTTATTTACATAACATTGATACTGAAAATRGTAGCAGTTTAATATATTAATTAGTTTAGTGTTTTGTAACCCTTTATAAGTATTAAAATTTATATAAATTTTCACAGTACAAACATAAAATTGAAACCTTCTATGCAGAGCATAAAGAAGTATTTGAACTATACAGTTCAGGTCTACTATTTAAAATCCCAAAAACTATGTTCATGTTTAACAAATGCACATATACACATTAGAATCAGAACAAACCAAATCTAGAAAATTGTAATCTACCATATTCCATATATTACAACTGCTCATTTTGGAGCTTGGTACAAAATTGAAAGTTAAAGGGGAAAAAAAATCCTGTCAAGAAATCTGAAATCCTCTGGGGAGGAATTTGGCTTCACTTCTGCACAAACTTAAAAATCATAGCTATATACTAAAATCAATAAAAATTAATCAGTGTGGAAGCTTCATTGCTGTTAGATGTTTTCTCACAAATTTTGCTTTGGGTTTTCATCTGACTCCTATTTCAGTGAAGTTTGGATTATATCTATGTAGAACAACARATAAATTTTCTGCCATGTGTTCTATTTGCTAGTCTGGCTTTTCACAGATATACTGCAATCAGGACCCAAAGTAGCTCTGGACTTTGCCATATAAATTTATCCCTAAAGACTGTTAGGAACAGAAGAAGCAGTTTGTGAAAATGACACTGCAGTGAATTTTTCAGCTCTAAAGATGAGAGGAGAATGGTTATGATTGTGTCTAATAAGAGAGGTGACAAGCCAGAGAGGTAACAGGGACTTTGTTTAATTTCTRCATATATTTCAGTGTGTTTTCTCTACATTTAAACCTGTATTTTATGCGGGGTTTTTTAACCAATACAAAATCGTCACTATGAACTGTCATTTGATGTTTGAAAAATAATTACCTTTCAGTGGGATAAAACTTTCCTTTATTTTTCTCTTAACATTATAGGGATATTTCTCTGGGTTCCATTATAGAGCACTGTGTATTTGTAAAGGTCCAATTAAACATAATACCCTCATTTAAATCCCCAAAAGAAATTTGAAAGGCCATAATCATTTCTTTTAAACGGCCAACTCTTTTCCTTCATATGAATCTTTACATARCCAAGTTTTTATGAGACTCAGGATTTCACAGTCAAGTGATCCCACTGACCCACCTTCCTCAAGACATTTGCATTTTYTCAATAGCTGTTAGCTCTTGAATCTAAAGGAAGAAAACAGAGATAAGAATGTGTCAGTAAGAATGCTCTGAGTAGAACAACCCATATGTGAAGTCTCCTGTGTGCCAGAACTATAATTTACTCCAGTGTCAAGGACTGYTCTTGAAATTTACTGCCTGACACATCAGAAATATACAATATACACAATATACCTTGTGCCTACCTCCTGTAATGCTCAAAATGTGAGGATATTTCCTAGGAATAGGTTATATTGGGTTTGCATGGCAAGATTTGGATAATGGAGGGGTGAGTACGTGGCTGGCTTCTTTAAGAAGCTGCTGTAAACTTCCTTCATGTCCAGCAAAGCCAATGGCTGCTGGGTCCAAGATAGACCTGCCAATGGCAAGGGCTGAGCACACAAGAGGTAGTAGTATCTGTGATAACATATTTTAGAAGCCAAAAAAAGTGCTATTGCTGAGATGTAATTGTGAATAGAGAGARGAATGAGAATATGTGAAAGGAACAGYGATAGACCAAGGTCAGTGAAGAAGGAGGGAGGATGTGCTCCAAGCATGGGAGCAGAGGTTTGCCTGTAGCCCATGGTGGTATAGGATMATAGAATCRTAGAATGGTTTGGGTTGGAAGGGACCTGGAAGTGTGGGGAGCCATGGACAAGATCAGATTGCTCAGAGCCCCATGTGACCTGGTCTTGAACCAGGATGGGACATGGATGGGATATTTACAGCTTCCTCAGGCAACCTGTTGCAGTGCCTCACTACCCTTACTTTTTCCTAGTATTCAATCTAAACCTACTCTCTTTCAGTTTGAAGCCATTCCCTCTTGTCCTGTCACTACAGATCCTGGTAAAAATGTTGCCCCATTTTTCCTGTACCCTGTCCCTTCGGGTACTGGAAGGCTGCAACTGCAAGGTCACCCCAAAGCCTTCTCTTTTCCAGGCTTAACAATCCTAATTCTCTCACCCTTGCCTCATAGCAGAGGTGCCCCATCCCTCTCATCCAATCGGTGACCTCCTCTGGACTCACTCCAACAGGTTGATGTCCTTGTTCTGGGGACCCCCTCATTGTGAGTTCCCAGTGCACACTCTATTTACAAATGTATCAAGTTTTGTTTTTTCCTTTTGGTTTCTACAATTTTCCTCCTACACTATAAATATTAATGCTCAATATACTTGGGTGGGGGGGTGTTGTTTTTGTGGTGGTGTTTGGGGTTTCTAAAGAAATAATTTGGAGACTCTGATTTAGGCATTCCTCTTTCATATTTCCTGTTCAGCTGGGAAGTTCAGCTGTCAAATGCCAGTAATTGCCTGTTTGTTTTCCCAGTACCATCTAAGATTCAGTGCTGTCAGCTTTTTTCAGAAGATCTGTGCTTCCATTACTTGAGTCAAATCATTGCAGTGCAAATAATGTCATTCATTATCATCATGCACTTTGCAGTCTGAGAGTGAGATGATTAGACAAAATGAGGGAATACTGCTTCCTATCTAAAAAGAAAATTGTAAGTATTTCTTGCAGGCTGGGGAGTTGCTGAGTATATTTTGGAGCTGAAAAATAAATATGTCATGGGGATACATACTACTGTTGAGTGYACACAGTAGGAATTTGTTAGTTTATTAATTCTACATTCACTAATAAGTCCCTAAAGTCTCAGTGGCTTGAGTGTGACTTGCTGAGATCAGCTATTTATACTAGATAATGCTATTACAGGAKGAAAAAAACCATCAAGAGCTGGAAACAGGGATTTCATCCAGACAAAACATTTTGCTTTACAGGTACTTGTAAAATTTGATAAATGAGCAGCTGTACAGTTCCCTTGAGCTACTRTATTTAGACAAGTGGAACAGATGGTATGGCTCTGCTTCTCCTGTAGAGAAGTATAGAATAATTTAGATTGGAAAACACCATTAAGATCATTGAGTCCAACTGTTAATCCAGAACTACAAAGTCTATCACTAAACCATGTCCACATCCAAAGGCATGTTCAGATGAGTCTGCTCCAATGGCAGTTGCTAGAAAAGCCTCCTGTCCCTCTCCCTCCTGCTGCTGGGGTCCTGGCTCGGTGTGTTGGACCTGCCGTGTTTCTCCTCTGCGGGGAGGACACAATCAGTCCGTGTGTGTGTGTGTGAGCTGCAGGATGGAGAAGGATGAGGTTCTAACAGAAGTAGGGATTCTCTCGGGGTAAGGATGAGGGAAACTGGCTTCCAGCAGAACAGCAGTTYATKGTGAGCTGCTACATGCCGAAAGCGTGGAACAAAGAATGGAAAGCACTTYTAAAACCTTCYCCTGGGCGGGGATAACTTGGAAYGGYCCAATCAGATACASAGAAACCGKGGAGTGACATCGTGTCAGCAACCAGTAACTTTTGGGCTTCCATGCATATTAATATCCTCATTAAAACTTCCTGCTCTCCCCAGGGGGGCAAAGCCCACGTTGCCAGCACCCTGG
>CADDXX010000247.1:171561-204694 GCA_902810485.1 Alauda arvensis | reverse complement strand
TAATATATGTTTGGGCCAAGTGGGAACACCTAGGTGCCTTCCCTGGGGTGGGTAAATTCGACACTGTTCCTTGCCAGACTGGATCTGTTGCGTTATATTGCAGTGCTCTGGTGCAGGGTCTGGGGACTCCTTTGGGGGACTTTTCATGGGCCATGACACCCCGTCTGCTATCCTTCATGTGGATGCAGCTTTTCCTGGGATGAAGGGCTCCCCAGCTGAGCTGGTCTGCACAGCAGACKATTGGGATTAGCTGCTTTGGACCAGAGGCTTTTTCACTACACACCCAAAACCTCTCCTCCTGCCCCCASCCTTTGGTGTGAGGGTCTGTGACAGCTGATAACCCTGGGACTGTGGTCTCCACCCTGAAGGTGTTAGGCTTAATCCTGTGAATGTGTCCTTTTTCCCCAGCCCAGACCTGGGTAACTTTATCTTATCTCCAACATGCASTGCAGGGCCTCAGTCAGGCCGTGGTGGTCTTCCATGCAGCTTTTGTTATACAGTTCTGCTATAATAGGCAAAAGTCCTTCATGAAGATGTTTAAGCCATAAATTGTAATATTCCAGTCTCTGACAAGAAGGGCCTGGGTGTACTTGTGGATGAGATGCTGAATATGCCTCAGGAATGTGTCCTCACAGTCCAGAAGGCCAATTGTATCCTGGGCTGCATCCAAAGCATTGTGGCCAGCAGTGCAAGGGATGGAATTCTGCCTCTCTACCCCACTCTGGTGAGATCCCACCTTGAACCCTGCATCCAGCTCTAGGATCCCCAGCACAGGAAGGTCATGGACCTGTTGGAGTGAGTCCAGAGGAGTGCCACCGAGACGATCAGAGGGATGGAGCACCTCTCATATGAGGAAAGGCTGAAAGAATTGGGATTTAGMCTGGAAAAGAGAAGGCTTTGGRGTGACATAATTGTAGCCTTCCAGTAACTGAAGGGAGCCTATGAGAAAGATGGAGAGAAACTTTTWATAATGCTATGTAGTGACAGGACAAGAGGAAATGGCTTCAAAGTAAAAGAGAAGAGGTGTAGATTAGATGTTACTGTGGGGGTTGTAAAGTACTAGAATAAGTTGCCCAGGGAAGTTGTGGATATCCTATCCCTGGAGGGGTTCAAGACCAGATTGGATGGAGCTTTGAGCAACCTAGTTTGCAACTCTTTCAACCCAAACCATTCTAGATTTTTATGATTTTGCAGTTTAACAGTCTGACAAGTGCTGAAAGKGAAGAGCACAAGTTCTTTTCTGTCTGTCTTGGGGTCTGTTTATATAACTATCTGTAGCACTTAGCAAATGTYAAGGTTTCCAAAGTAATTATGTTTAAAGAAAYGAGCTTTCTTTATGTTAGAACAGATTTTGGACTGKCAAAGGWGGCAGCTATGGTAGATAAAGGAGAACTTGTGCTGATGCTGAAATTTGAAAGCACTAGTCCACTGAATCTCTTCTGGAAAAAAGAACTAAGGTGACAAATGGAGTTTGTTGGGGCAAAGCCATCATTTTAAAGTCTAAGGACATTCACTAAGATGGGTTTTTATAGCAGTTCCCAGCTCAGTTGTATACATGTTCARTCTTATTTATGCTAAATATTTTTCGCAAATCATGAGTCTTCTGAACTCCAATAGTCTTACAGAGACTATACAGCAGAAGATAATGTCATAATGCCTCAGATTTTGTAATATACTCTATTTTTAAATATAAATGACAGCTATATAACTATAGTATCATCAAAAATAATGTTCTGGAAAGAATAGTCATATATAGATAGTTATATTTAAGASCCCTGAGAGGTTTCATATTATAAATGCTCTTTTAATATATTGTTTATGGTCATTTCTACTTTAAGTGGAAGTAATGACCTTAGTCTCTGCAAATTACAGAATTTAATATACCAGTGACACTTGCAAATGCCCCGGGAAATAGAAATTATTGTTTTAACTGCMGGTTTAGCATGATCCTTTAGATAAATTCTGTAGATTTTTATCTTCTTAAACTGCTTTGTGAAGTGTTGAAAATAGATTTAACTTAAAACCAGTTCACATATAAAACATATATTTGTCTTTTGGAAATACACAAGAAAAGACCTAAAAAGAAAAATCATGCATTTTGAAACTGCTGATTGTAAGGGGCTGRTTATTGCTACCAAAAGTACCATGTAAAAAGCTCTGCAACCAGAATTAACCAGCCTGGGAATTCAAGAACTGCAGAAAGTGCATCACAAATGAACATAGCCTGTTCTTCACTATTAGCAATAATGCTGACTCCAAGCATTTTAAGGATTAGCCTAATACTAGGTGCCTTACAATTTCTGGTATAATTGTCTTTCTAGACAATCAAAGGACACTAGCTACAATCTTTCTCTAGTTTAGTAGGAATATGTCAAGTTCTATAAGCAACACAGAGAAGAATCACTTTCGTCAGCTGTGAAAATTGGTGTAATTCACATGTTCACACTTTATTGAAAAGACAATGGATTGTATATATTTTTTAGGAGAATGTGGTTGGGTATCAGAGCAGATTGTTATCTTGTTTATATATCTGTGGCAGCTGAATTGTGAATCAGATGGGCTCTTCTGCCAGAGGGGGCAAGGCTCATGGTTGTTTGCTGAGATTATGCATTCAGTCAGGGTCCCATGGGCATGGAGCAACGGGAGCAGAAGGGTAACAGCAGGCTTCAGGGAGTCTGACCTGAGCAGGTTCAATCACTCTAGAGACTCTCTGTGCAACAGAGAGCAGAATCATACTAGATTTATTTGTAAATGTTTATTTGCAAGTCTAATGGAAAATATTTCAATTTTCAGTACTTGTAGATCATGCTCTGAAACATTATTTTTTTACTCTGATAAAATCTGGCTTTAGAGATTGCAAGACTTCAGTATTTCATTCAATTTTATTGTGTGCCAGCACCCTGTTATCCATCACTGTCATCTGAGAAGGTTAGAGTAGAAAAAAACATATAAATACACATACCTACCACTTACTTGTCAATCCCACATATAGATCTTTAAAACTGTAATTTGTTCAACTCAATAACAGAGTAAAAGACAATGCTTTACATGTAATGGCTAAATTACAGGAAGCAAAATACAGTGAATAGCAAACAAAAAAGCATGAAAGGTGTTTGCTCTAGGACAGGTGATAGGGAAYATTGCAAAGGTCATGATGGAACTGCTAGCTTTTAAGTAAGAACYTTTATCAGCCCAACATCCTTAACTGAGAGAAACAATAGGGAAGAGATTTTTCTTAATTCCATTCAAGTAGGGTGTGGGAAACCAGAGCATCTCTCTGGTTCTCCTGATCGGCAGGAGCCTGGACAGGGGGGGTGAATCCTCCCTGGCCTGTGCCTGAAACAGTGATGGTTTTTGGTCCTAGCCCATGGAAAAAGCACTGTCAGGGTTGTCAGAGGATTTGGAGGTCACAACGGTTTGATTGGTGTGATTTTGTTATGTCACTGGGTGTGTAGAAGGGTTTTTAGATTTTGCTACATAGACATAAATGGGGCAAAGATGGAGGCAGATCAGTGTGATAAGAGCACATGTTTGTCTTCCTCTTCCTCTTCCTTCTTTGCAAAGGGTGATGGGTTTTTAGGATTGGTAAAGGTAAAATTTCACTGCATGACATGGGTTTTAGTTATTGRTGTTTAGAGAAAAACAATGTTAACGTAATTTTGAATATAAAAGCCCAGACACTGTCGTGGGCGGGGGAGAAACCATTTTTCCAGCTGCCTGTGAACTTCATGCTGGGACAAAAAGAACTTAGAGATAAGATTTGTAAAATAAACATCTGCAGTCCGCAACCAAGACGTTCTCCGATTCCTTCTTTCAAACATGGGCCGGTGAGAAGAAAAATTTACACTGCCGGAGTTAATCTCAGAAGAGATATCTCCGACAGTAGGGTCTTTAAACATCTTTATGCTTTCTTATTATCCTGTTTATTTTCACCACATGCAGGGTGTTTTATATATTTTGCCCATGAACCATATATTCTAGTTCTTGCCTCCCTTCCAAATGTCTAGGTTAATTCTTATAAACAAGATTTATYACCATTTGCTTTATTTTTTCTCCCCCTTATTCACTTTCCCCCCATTTTCTTCATGTGAATTTAGTACTTCCTAGAAATGCCATTTAAAAAATAAATCATATGCTTTTCCAATTAACTTTTTTTTTCTCCCACAAAAACAGTAGAAACAGTAGAAACAAAAAATTTCAAAATAGTTCAAAAATATGTGGCTCATTTAGTTGTCAGATATCTGTGAATGTTCCTGCCTTGRATACCACAAAGCTTGAGATTATAAAGTATTGAGAATACTTTTCTGAATCAGGGTCATGTTAACTGCAGATTGTAAATCACTCTCCAAAAAGAAAAGAAGCTYTTATGTTTATTTTAAACTTGTGGAAGTCTTCCTCTCTGTCTTCCCTACTGGTACAGTATCTCCGAACTTGCAACAGGGAAACTAGGAAATATATTATTACAGAAATTACAAAAGTTCTTCCTTTGTCATATTTGATTATCTGTCTCTCATTGCTGTCTCTAGAGAGCTTTTTTAACCTTGCMTGATAAATCAGCACTTCCTTAAAAAAATATTCTGTTGCTGTTTGAACATTTTTAATAGAAAGACCTAATTCAGTATTTCTGTAAATGCACCAGACTTGCAGTTTTATGTAAGTAAAATCAAACTAATGTAATGTAAATTTGACAAATTTTTCTCTCCAGCAAGCCTATATCTGTTCATGGGCATATTCATGGTCTTTGAAACTTTAGGACTTGCATTTTACAGCACACATTTCAGCATTACAATGTTTGAAAAAGGAATTTTCTTAAAATCCCATTTCACAAAGTAAATGATAAAGGTGATATGGCTTTGCCTGACATAATAACCATGGCCACATGTTTATTGTTCTGTCTGGAAGTATTAATATGTTCAGTTTAAAATCTATCTTTCCGCACATAGACTTTTGGTTAGAGGGAGAAACTTAGGAAATCCAGTATTTCCTGTATCGGAGACCAGAGTATCTCTCTGGGTCTCCTGGATGGGCAGGTCCTTGGCCTGTGTCAGAGACACTGGTGGCTTTTGGTCTCAGCCTGTGGGAAAAGAACTGCCAGTGCTGTCTGAGGATTTGAAGGTCACAAAGGTTTGATTGGTGTGTTTTTTGTTATATCACTGGGTGAGAAAGTAGGGTTTTTAGATTTTGCTGTATAGGTAAAATGGGGCCAAGATGGAGGCAGATCAATGTGGTAAAAGCACATTTTTCTGTCTTCTTTTTCCCCTTCCTCTTTGCAAGGGGTGATGGTTTTTTAGGATTGGGTGAAGGTGCAATTTCATTACATGACATGGGTTWTAGTTATTGGTGTTTAGAGAAAAACAATGTTAACGTAGTTTAGATTATAAAAGCCCAGGCACCGTTGTGGGYGGGGGAGAAACCATCTTTCCAGCTGCTTGTGAACTTCATGCTGGACAGAAAGAACTTAGAGATAAGATTTGTAAAATAAACATCTGCAGTCCGCAACCCAGACCTTCTCCGATTCCTTCTTTCAAGCACAGGCTGGTGAGAACAAAGATTTTACACTGCCGGAGTTAATCTCAGAAGAGATAACTCTGATATTCCGGTACTGCATAAACTACAGATTTAATCCACTGTGACTAGCACCAAGTCTGCAGTTCTTAGAAAATATGTGTGAAGCAATGATTTGCTGGGAAATTAGGGAAATTACGTTGCCTTTGATTTTTTTCTTTCTTTGAAATCTGTAAGCATTTTTATCTTTTGATTCATTAATTTAACTTATTTTTCAAATTGTTTAACATGCAGTATCTTTCTCTTCCCCTGTCCTTTTATTTAAATCAACCAATTATTTTTTGCATGGAAAATGCTTTATTTAAAAATGAAAAGATCTTTCAATTTCTATGCCAAGAAGCATGGATTACATAACAGTCAAAATGCAGATAAGAAGCCCTCCAAAAAGTGTAAATAATTTGCAAAAGCTATTTTCAATATATTTAAAATTTTTGATTCTGTCAGGACTATGAATCTGTTAAGCTATATTAATTCCTTTAAAGGAGATTCAGCCTAAATTGTACTGGAAGTTACTGGAAGTAAGATTTATGTTATTCATTTATTGATAATCTGATAGCATACTAGGTAGAAGATGCTAATTTTTAATTAATCTATTATATAAATATATTATCAGCATTAAATAATAAACTATAAAATATAAAATTATAATTTTGTGTTTTATCATTCAAAATCATGTTATCCATTGCAGTTTTATCCCTGATAATATGGTAATACTTCATCCTTTCCTTTTTACTGCATACATGTCCATTTTATCAGCATGATACTTAGTAATTTAGATACACCAGTTTGAAGTGATATTGTGACTTGACTATACTTTTGCAGGTGCTCTTATGCCTCCCAGCTGGACTGTTGTCTCTTCATGTGTAACATCATGTTGCAAGGATGATGCAAGAATRCTAATATTGGATTGCCTATGACCATCTGCAACACTCCTTTCTAATGGAAAAAAAAAAGTAGTTTTCAGAAGGAAACTACTCAAAGATATATATTTCTGTATATCTGTTTAGGAATGAACAATTTTATATGATTAGTTCATGTTTTAGTTTGTAGTGTTAGTTCATTTTTTTAGTTTATGTTATTAGTATCAATTATAGTGATGCCTTAAGTTTTAGCTTTAACAATTTTTAGATTCTCTACTGCYTTGGTGTGTAACTCTGAACTCCATATTAAGTGTTATCAAGTTCTCTTCACAGGGTAGTTAGACAAAACAATTCTTTTCCAGCTTGAGAACCAAGGGCAKCTGTTCCAGCCTCAGGCCCAAAAGCATAAACAATGGTGAATTGAAGGGAACAAACYAAGAGGATAAGACTTCATAACCTGGAGCTGTAATTGGACAATTAACCCCAATGTGTATATGGATCAAAAYTTATRAAAGTCTGAAMACTCATGACYGGTCATCCATTTTGGGCCCATCTTGGGCAGAGCCCTGGCCAGGCTCTTGTACTACTAAAGGTGTACCCTTTTGACACCTTTTAATAAATACCTACTTTATTCCTTTACTGTCTAGTCTCTGTTCCARATCAGCCTCTCTAGGTATCAATAGCAGCCCACTAGGATCAGCAGTCATGCAACCAGGCAGAATGGAAGCTTGAAGTATTTATGTAGATCATATTAACATATTATAAGCATCTCCAGTATACTTAGGAGAGCCTTTTTTTCAWACCTTATGAAGCAGGTTATAGTAGTGCTGTGGCTTCAGTGTTTTCTAAACATTGTCTGATATTTCAGCTATAATAAATGAAGGCCAGAAATGCAGRCCCTGGTTTTGCATGTTTGTTCCAGGTTCAGTTTCATCAAAACTTGTGATGTAGTACTTGTGAACAGTAGTCTTACTTGCATCATATCCTTTTCCCTGATTCAATGACTGTGTTAGATGACTTTTAATTACAAAKGTTGTTTAAACTGTGTGATCACTGCTAATGTTTTGCCATGGATCATCACTCATATTTCCTTGGATATATTTTTTATTTTGCTGTATTTTCAAACAGATTTTGTTCTATAAATAGGAGCTTGGGAAAGACAYCTGTGTAAAGCATATGAATTTTGTCCATGTGTTTCTTTATTTAGAATRTGTTAGTTCACTGAGAATTTGAAAAGTTAACTGTATACCCATGGTGCATTTTTGATCCACTGGGCAATCAGAAAGCTTTCCTGCTCTTTCTGATGGAGGATGTCTTTTGGCTGTYCTTTGCCTTTATTTAGCTTTCCAATACAATTTACTTTATCTGAAAACATCATCACATAGTAGTCTGATGTCTAGATAATTGATACAACCACTGAACATTATCAGGTACAAGGTCAATGTTAGTAAGGCCTTATATACTGGTAGGGTRTCATTTGAGSTGTCCATGAACAGATTTTCAAACTCTTTGAMCATATTAATTGATATTTACATTAAATTTTAACCAGAATAAAATGTAGATATAATATCRAACGTGTTCTAAAACTTTCAKTTTATTATATCTTTTCAGTGACCTATTTTTAACCTTCTTATATATTAAAATCAGTTATGTTTTACAAGAGCCATAAAAATACCATTCAAATTGCACTCTTCTTTCAATTTTTTAGTAATCTAATCCACTAAGAATTTTCCTGTATCTTCCTCAGGATTTAAGTCAAACTAGTCAGCTTCTACCTGGTCATCCTTCTTTACTTGTTCTGAGTACTGACACAGTTTTCTGTCTTCTGCTAACACCAGTGGGTCAGAGTTTTCTTAGGGATTCTATCATTAACGATTCTTGAGAAAACTAATTTTAAAAAATTATTTAGTGAATCTTTTTTGCCTTTTCACTGATTTAGTGAATGATTTGCAACTTGTGGGAGGATTTTTGTCGGTTTTTTTGTGCAAAATTAGGGTATTGACTTATAGCTTTGATCATACACTGATGATAAATTCTTGCATTAGATTACATGATGGAGAAGTGTAGAAAACCCACCTGATGTGTGTCACCTTGTGGAACTCAKGGTGGGTAGAATCTCAATTCTGTAACTTGAGAAAGGAAGACATGCAATTATGTTACCATTTAAAATGAGTTAAAAGGACGAAAAATATTTCTAGGCTTGTTCTAAGCAGGCTAAGACATCACTTCCATCACTTCTGAGAGTTTTCTATAGCTCTGATGTCCTACTAGTACATGTACTATGTTCATGTTCATGTTTTCTCTGTTCATGCTGTTCCTGTTTTAAGAGGGCATGGAAAAGGATAGAAGTATTATGYTACTACCAGTAGTAAAATACGGTATACCTATTATAGTTAAAGAGGTAATGGGAGTCTTATGATTGTCAGCAAACAATTTATGATATTTGTTTCCCTTTAGACCATTTGATTTGAACTTTTAGTTGCTGCTTTTATCTCAAAATGAACATAAATTAATGTTTAGTTGAACTGTACTCCTGAATTCTATAATCCTTTCTTTCTTCTTCAAGTGTTACCCTTTTACATTCAAATGTTTTTCTATATGCATTTTTCCTTCTAGCAAATTTTCCTTATAATTTGTCTTGGCTTTGAGAAGCACTATTGAAAGGCATTTAAAGAATAATGCAAACATCAGGCACAATCAACAYGTGTTCACAGAGGGGGAATCCAGTWTAAGTAATTTGCTGTCCTTCTAYATTAAGGTTATCTGCCTAGTGRGTAAAKAGAAGGAAGYGGATATAATTTTTCTGAATTTTAGTAAGGTTTTGATACTGTTTCTTGTCCTCCAGGACAAATTGACCAACTGTGAGATGAGCAGGTACATAGTGTACTGGGTGAGAACTGGCCAAATGGCAGAGCTCAAAGTGTTATAGAGAATGGCGTTACATCTGACTTTTGACTAGTCACCARTGATGTTCCTCAGGGATCAGCTCTGGGACCAGTTCTGTTTAATATATTTATCAATGATCTAGATGCAGGAGTTGACTGCACTGTCAGTAAATCTGCTGATGGTACCAAACTGGGAGCACTGTTGACTCTCTCAAGGGATAAGATGCCTTGCTGAGAGATCTAGATAGATTGGGGCATTGWGCTATGATTAATGGGATGARATTTAACAAGTCCAAATACTGGATCCTGGATCTGGGATGCAATTATGCAGGCACAAGTATACACAGGGAGRGGAGTGGCTGGAGACCAGCCCTGCAGATAGGAATCTGGGATTGCTGGATAACACCAGGCACAGCAGGAGCCAGTGATGTGCCCTGGCAGCCAAGTGGGCACACTCCATCCTGAGGTGCATCAGACATGATGCATACAACCAGCTGGTCAAAAGAGGTGACTATCTCTTTCACACAGGTATTTTACATATGGAATTTACAAAACCCACAGTAACAAAAACTTAATTTTGCATATTGAAAGAAATTATATGAGTCAAAGAAAAAGAATKAATTAATGTCAATAAGAGTAGTTTAAGAACTCATCAAATAAAAAAGGGCTAAATGAAAAAAAAAGTATCATAAATGAGAGAATGAGGGAATCAAAACCAATGCACCTAAAGTAATATGTTACAAGTTTCCCCAGAATGCACATTCAATAARGTACTGAGCAGCTGAGCTTTCTCATCTCTCCCTCTTTTATGAAGTTTTAACAGTGTYTTCATGGGCAAACCTGACAACAAACCTGTCCTTTCAGTCTCCATTCACTCAGCCATCTCAGTTGTTTGATCTTCAGCATCAAACGTTCTGAATGAAAGCAAAGGTGCATTATTCATACTATAGTTCTGTCTTCACTGTCTTTGGCAAGATCTTGGACATAATCTGTAGTATAAAAATTGGTTGCATAATGTTACAAACATTTTTACCTGCTTTCTTTTTCTATCTTAGTTTTCTTCTTTTCTATCTCTGCCTTTCTTGCTTTTGTCTTTTGATAAAGAAAGTCAGTTTAGTGAACGAAGACTGTCTTTATCACAGTGCTGCTGTGAGCCACAGGGAAAGAACAAAAGCAATCTCATAAATCACCCAATCCTTACAAGTTTGCAGGGTCTTAAAGAACAGCCAAGACTGCCTGTTGTGCGTGCTGTTTTCCTCCCTAGCCTTTTGTGCAATTTGGCTTKTTCCATCTTGAGTGAAGGGAAGATCTGACTTCCCTTCAGAAGTAAAATCGACTTCTGACCTTCTCAGTTAACCATTGGGTATAACTGATTCTGCCTCAGGACAGGAACCAGATGACCTTTCCAGACCTTTTCTACTATACCATTTTAAAATTTTCACAAAAAAGGAAGTTATTACCATCTTTATTACCATCTGAAAGACTTTCAAACAGGAAGCTTTCTTTCAAAAAACTCTTAGCGGCTAAGGTAAAATGAGAAAAGTGATCATGCAAAACAAAAGCCTTTCTTGAAAACTGAGTATTTAAAATACTGTAATGAGTTCATAATCTACATTTATAAGAAAATTACACAGGTTTTTAATGGAGACTTTAACTAGAAAAGAAAGCAGACCAATATATTTTATATATATATATATATATATATATATATGTATGTGACTGTATGACTACTACCTGAAACATAAAAACACTCAAAATTCCTTTGTGTTTTATCATGGCCTTGGAGGGACTTGCAAACATGGTTTGGAGGCTAATAAATCTTCTATTCTGTCCTAACAAACTGGTAGAAAAAACAAAATTAGCAGCTACTGGTATTACAGATATTGCACAATTTAGGGCTTTGTATTGTTGTCCTTTTTTCAGTCCTTCTTTTTAAAGTTCATGCAGAGTTTGAGATTATAAAATAATYATGCAACTATGAAAAACTAAAAATATAATTAATGTCCTCTGAGTGGGGGGACATTAATTATACRCATTTTCTGAGTTGCCCTTTCAGAAAACTATCTGCTTGTGTAGCCAGATTATATGCAAACAATTCTGGGTTAAAATGTAAGCTTATATTTCAGAAATAATATGGTCTTGTCATGTGTATGACATGAAATGATCAAAGGAAAATTTCAGATCTAAATTGTTTGATGGAACTTATGGAAGTTTTACAYTGAAAATATAGAATATTGCAAAAAGTGAATGAACTGTAATGAAGGCTTTACATGGCACATTGCAACACAAAACACAATGAAACTGGAGAGACCAGAGATTGAAATGGTCATAAAAATCAAGAGCAATYTTATTAATCCAGGAAAAGCGTCAATATTAACCATGTTAAAATAGTATTGCATAAAGAATCTCAGTAGTAAATAGAGGCTTATGGTTGTGTGAAGAGGACAAAGGAGATGGGCATCCATTTTTTATTCTAGGAATTGTTTTTATTGGAACGTAAACTGGAGCATAAACAGAAAGGAGAGGAATAATAAGGTTAAAAAACATTATTTCAAGTATGGCAACACTAAGATCTCTAGAAATTGAGGCAATGGACTGCCCTAAAAAATGTCAGAGTGGGTATTTAACCTATTATATCTATATTGCTGAATTACTACTTTWATGTTTTCAAAATTTTTGCAGTGTTAGCCTTCCATTTGATATGAATTTTGCCCTATAAACAAGTTCTTTTTTAAACTGAGGAAGGCCCACATATGTTGGGTTTTTTGTGTATCCTAGGTAGCTATGCGAACTGATTAGGTTCTGCAATTAAAAAAAAAACAGCCATAACCTCCAGACTGGTTATTAAATCCAACCYTACAGTTTATTATTTGTTTTAAGTATCCTACCTATTTCTAAACAAATCAATGTGCACAGAATAAAGAGCCCTAATCTGCAGSCAAGTGCCAAATCAATGGAGAAATACCACCCCAATAAAGTACAGCATTCACATAAAATTTGCTGCTTAGGATTACAAACAATTAAGTCTGAATGGTGTACAATGAAAAGAGATTAACCCATTATTTTCTTGAATTTTTGAGAAGTTAATTTTATTCATAGAATTTTATCTTACAACCGCTTCAAGTCCTGTGCACAATATCTGTTTTCCAAATACTGTACCATTCTTCCTCAAAATAATTCAAATTCACTTGAACTTCCATTCTCAGGTTAAAAAGACAAAAACAGTTCTTCAATATTCTGCATAAAATGACCAAAATTTTTAATTTTGAAACAAATATTCATGACAGAGACCAAATTGATTTTCCTGCCAAATGCATGCTGAAATTTTGGATTCATCAGTATACACTCATATGGAATGCTTCAGAAAAATTTGTTTTCCTATTTTCTCTCAAMTTCACTGTAATTGGTGTGGGAGTTTCTAGGCATGCCTGATTTTTCATTGAAGAGTTCAACTTTCCATGTATAGTTATTAGGAAGTTGTTTTGATCTTTTCCCCTCTCAAAAYGGAAGAACCATAATTCAAAACAATGAAAAATATGGTTGTAAAAAAAAAATTATGATTCTGTGTTTCTCACTGAATAAAATGTCAATACCTTCAAGAAGGAAAAGTGTACTTTTTTTGGGTACCAAGAATTAATACTTAGCAAAGTTGAATTCATTAATCRCATTGAATGGTTTCATTTGTTAGACCACACCTGGACTATTGCATCCAGTCTTGGACTTCCATTAGTGGAAGAATGAGGATTTGAATAAACTAGAGTGAGTTCCCAGAATGCCACTAGGATAGTGGTGGCTCTCCTGTGAGAAGTGGCAGGAGCTCAGGTGAAGCCAATCTGCAAGATAAACAAAAATAAATATRTAAATAATCCTTGGGATTTTAAAAACTCAAGCTTTTACATGATCAGGAAATAAATTAACTAGGCTACTTATTTTGGGAAAATTTATTATTTGAATTCAGAGAAGGGTTTGGGTTTGAAGGGACCTTAGAGTTCATCTGGTTCCAGCCCCCCCCTGCTGTGGGKAGGGACACCTTTCATAGACCAGAGCCCCATCCAACCCAGCCTTGAACACTGCCAGGGGAATGGGCATCCACAATTTCACTGGGAAACCTTTTCCAGTGTCTCCCCATCCTCAGAATGAAGAATTCCACTGGACCTGGAGGAACTCTACTTCGAAGTAAAATGTGTCAACACAATTAGAGCATATACTCAAAGAGGAAAACTAAATACTTGTATAAAAAGRATTTTCAATATGAATAATCATGTGAGGAGGGATAAGAAGATTAAAAAGATTAATAAGAGATTAAAAAGAAGTGTAAAAGGGATTCAWTAAGAAGAACAGAGACAAAAAGAATAGGGAAAAGGGATTAATTAGGAAAATGACAATATTTCAGAGTTTGAAAACATTAAGAGTAAATATTTCAAAGGCCTGACCCTAGTATCAGAAACTAAAACATAAACTGKTTTTTTTAACATACTAATCTTTATCCATTATTCTTTTCACAGGCAAAGAGGAGAAACTATATAAGGAAGTTTCTCTATACTTGGAATTAGAAACCAGTAAGGAAGTTCTAGAAATGGCCACGATTTTTAATTAATTCTGTCATCAATGGATTTTGTTTTTTGTTTGTATTGTTTGGGTTTTGGCTTTTTGTTGCTAGTTTTGGTTTTGATTTTTATTTTTTATTTGAGCAACRTTGTTATGACAAGATACATTATCTGCTTCAAATGCTACGACCAAGACAAATTCTGGTATGGAAGTTTGAAGCAAAATTGTTATTTCTAAGTGTGAAAGGTTTAGGCTTTGATAACATGTTCAAGTCAACTGAAYGAATTAGGATATGGTTTTGCAAATCTAGTAAAGTCATTGAAAAGGAAACTGTAAATCTGCTGGTAGTAACTGTGGAGAACAAATGTAGTATAAAGATAAAAAACATTGGGGAAAGCTCATGATCCAAGCAGATAATTTTATTATAATGCTATGCAAAGCATTAGAGCAGATTCTGAATAAGAACTAATCCAGGTCAGAAAGGCAAATTGAATTTACAGTACAACATGATTTTATCTCATACAAATTGTGCCAGACTAACAACATCTTTTTAGATAACTKACTTCATAGAGAGGCTAATAAAGTAAAGCTACTCTACTCAAACTTAAGATAAATGTTTGATAAGATTTATTGAAGAAAAATTAGTATTAAACATTGTGATTGCAGTGATTAAAACAGGGTTTGAAAGAAGTTTGTAGAAGGGACAATATCCCCAGCTATACTCAAATAGTAAGACAGGCTGAAGGAAAATCAGCACAGTCACCTCTCAAGCATCAGTGTTGGAACTGAACAGATAAACTGTTTTGGTTTATCAGACTAACCCTAGGACAATGACATTGAAATGAAAACTAGTTATAAAACTGAGAAACAAACCACAAGGCTTTGAGTAGGCATCAAGARGATCTGTTCATTCTAAGGAAAGGAATTGCACAAATGTGGGGCAATTTAACACCACAAAATTCAAACACGTCTTTTCAAGAATTAATAAAAACTTGCTACAGAAGAACATTGTCAATCTGATGTGAGGAAATGGGTAAAATATCTAGTGACATTTGTTGGAGTTAAGTATGAACTGCCAGAATGATGTAGCCTTGAAACAAGGCTACTGCTGTTGTAAAATGCATTGAATGACACACTCTTCTAAGTGAAAGTGGAATGTAAATAACACTACACAAGGTATCAGCAAGGCCTCATCTGGAACATTGTGTACATCTCTAATCGTTTCTCTCAAGAGTGATTAATTTAAATTGGATCAGATTTAGAGAAGAGATATGAATAAAGTAATGGAATATTTACCTTATATAAAAAAGATTAAGAAGAGCTTTGTTTGCCTAGCCTAACTGGGGAAGGTTAAGAGGGGATATAAAGACTTTTTATAGCTACATTGAGAGGGGATATRTAAAAAAAAGAAAAATCCTTTAATTTTGAGAATAATATTAGTGCATCATAAATGACTATGAATAAGTTTAGACTGTATATTATGTAAAGTTTCAGATCATTTGGCAAGTGAACTTCTGAAATGATCACCTGAATCTCTGGATGAGGTACAGAATAAAAATTGCTTTAAAATGCAGTTTTTTAAGCCTGTAGAAGCATTGGATAAAAATTCCCAGAGACAAGAATACTTTGTAAAATTGTAGTTTACTGCCTCTGCRCAGTTTGAAAATACAGTGGAATGGTGTTGGGATTTTTGTTGGTATTTTTGAGATTTTTTTTTTGCAAGTCACATGTGTTTTATTACAATTGACAGAGTTCACTGCCTGAACCAGCTGCCTGTTTACACTGTGGATTAAATTGATTCTCCGACCATGAGTGACTATGCCTTTTTTTCAAGATTGGATAGTCAAAGACTGGTAAGCTGTCCTTGGTTTATACTTGATTGTTGAGAAAGATTTAGTTTAAGCAAGAGTTTAAATCAAACAATTATAAATTATAATAATAAATAATTGACCTAGTTGAGCCTTGATCTTTCCCCTTTCCGTAGCTCATTGGGGATGTGGGATTTTGTGGTCTTCTATTATATATATATATATATATATATATATATATATATATATATATATATATAATTCATTTAAGGTATTGAAGTTTTGGGGTGGTGGTGGTGTTGCTTTAAGGTGTCATTGTTTTTTGGGCCCTTCCACACTCAGCATCTAAAGTATATTAGTTTTACCTAATTTTAAGTATCTATATGCCTGAGCAACTAAATCYTGAACTTTTGACTGTCTTTTAGCTAGTAGAAATAAACAGGAACCTCCTGACAATGTTTTATATGATTTATGATAGCCACCTTCTAGACAATTTGAGCCAAGAGCTTCTTCTTTTATTATRTTGTGCTTGAAATATCAGAAGAATAGGGCTGAATAACCCAGAAGGTTCTTTCTACAGCTATTGTGCTGTATTCCTAGGCATTAGAAGAGTAACATGTCCTTTGTTTCAGGAGAGAGAAAGAAYTTGAGTATTTGCTCATGTAACATTGTGTTAGAGACTATGGAGGTGGACAATATTGGGCAAGTCTCTGGGGTTCTAATAAAAGCAGAAAAGTAGAGCACTGGAATGTCTGTAGCACTCTGCTGTACATTGCTCTTTTTTGTTTTGTTTTGTTTTTGTTTTTGTTTTTGTTTTTTTATTTTGTATTATCACTAAGTTAATCTCATAGTAATTTTTTTTTTTACTGTCCCCTTAAGTGGCTATGTAGTATAATCCTGGCAGAAGATATATAAGGGCTGCCTGGCATCATCGAAAGTGAGACTTGCCCTATTGGACTGACCTGACTTCATTCTTTTCTTCCCTATCTAGTAACTAATCTGTCCATTCAGTCATTTCAGACAAGGAACAAAATGTCTCAAGATTTTAAATTTCTATGAATATTAGGAAAACCACATATGGTGCCAGGGCAAAACTATGACAATAGGACATGAGATAAAAATCCAAATCAGTGTCTTTACTTAGAAAGTCAATTGTAGCTCAAGCTCTCATCTATTTCATAAGACAGCCTCAATGTCTTCAGTATAAATTGCTCATTGCACTTCTATGTACTGGGTTTGGATGTTTTGAGTTCAATTTCTTCAGGTTAGCCTGGATGATGCTTTGCTTTCAATGTGTGGCTAAACCAGRGCTGATAACACACAGCAATATTTTTGCTACTGATGAGCAGTGCTTGCACAGTGTYAAGAYSTTCTCTTCCCTCCCACCCACTGGGTCCCAAAGGCAGTAAAGTGGAGGTGGCCAAGAGACTGGAAGTGAACAAGGTCAAGGCAGCTGACAAAAGGGAYGTGCAATATCATATGATGTTGCACTCAGCAATAAACATTCAGGGAAAGAAGACTGAACAGGGGACATCCACGGTTATGGCATTTATCTCACCAAGCAACTGCTATGCATTTGAAAGCCCAATTTTCCACTGGTTGTATTTCTGCCTGCTGATGGGCAGAACTGAATTAATTTCTGTTTTGCCTGCAAGCACAGCTTTTGCTTTTATTATGAAATTGTTATTGGCTTKATCACGAATTTCAACTTTTTTCTATTTTTCTCTCCATCACCAGTAAGAGGGAAGTGAGCTAAATGGAGATTGGGAGTTTGACTCACAGGGTCAATCCATCAGATCCTAAAAGTGAACGTATTCCTGTGAATCAACTATAGCTTTATATCGACCAGCTGACAGAATACACGAAATGGAGACCTGGAGGGAAGAGAAAACTGCCAATAAGACAGAGAGAGGTGAGAGTACTGGAGGAGAGAATATCAATTCACTGTCAATAAACAGAACTGACTCAGATACACAAATTYTATTACTTATTTATCTACCCAGTGGAAATTGTGTTCTAGCTAACAACTTCAGTCAAACAGCACAACCTTAAGAGAACAGGGAAAACGGATTCTAATTTTACATACAGTTGTACTTATTAATGAGACTGATATCAGAATAAATTTAGTCTTCAAAACTGTACGAAAAGTTATTTGTTTTCCAGTCCATTTAACAAATATTTGCATTAAACCCAACAACAGCAGCAGCAACAAGAAGGGCTGAGTACATCAAAATACTTCCAAACAACTTAGATATGTTCTTATTCTGTCATATTTACTTCCATTTTATACTTAAAAAAAAAAAGGGAGGGAAGCTTATGATAGAAAAGCACACCACAAATAGTTATGTACTTGAAAAGAATGATTCTCCCTAAGTTTCCTGAAGTCAGAGAGAAGGTGATATTTTGAAACTTAGAGAAAACATTTCTGCTAAGAAATCAAAAACAAACCAAAGAGACTTGAAGAAAGCCATCAGCCCTGGAAAAGATCTCTCCCTTCCAGCATATCCTACAGGGAAAGGATGACATTACCATGAGTAGAGATCTAGAGAGTATTTCTTATACAAATTAAGAATAATATTCTGAAAACACAGCATATCACCACAGATTAAAATTGAAAATATAAGATTAAAATATCATACATTAAAAATACCACCCCATGAGGCACTGTAACTTCACAGCACTACACTGAGTGTAAAGGACTTTAATTTTATTTTCCACTGTCTTGTTTTTGGAGATTATTCAAATCATTTATATCCTTTTAAATAGTTTTAGCTGTGTAAATTATCATTTGGCTTGTAGCTAATCCATCCCTTTAGTATAAAAACTAAATAATGTAGTTTATTTGAACTGCAGTGAGTATTTGTGATCATCAGTAACCCAGAWTTTATGAACACAAACTCATGAAGAATCTAAAGAATGCTCTAAARTCATCTCTTAATTTTCCAGAGTTGCACTTACTTGACCAGCAATCTGGATATTATTTGGCAGCAGCAARTTATTACAAAGTCTTTTGTTAAGCTTCCAATTAAAGAAAGTGATCCTTATAATATACTGCAAATTAAATGTTAGCAAAAGGGTGTTAAGGCTCTAYTATTTTTAGTTTCTACTTATACAGAACAGCTGGTTTTCAGATTCCTTGCACAGACCCCCTGAAGAATCCAAACCTCTGCACAGCTCGATTTCACCAACTCTTCCAGATAAAATGAGTTTCAGCCTGTTCTTGGATCTAACTTCAAGTGGAAGGCCAGACAACAAATCTGTTTAGGTAATTCATGGTACTTGTCCTTGGAATCTCTAAAATTGTGACAAGTCTTTTCTTCCTAGTGAGGGAAAGGAGCAGAAGAGATATATTGGGTGTTTTAACAGCCTGTGGGCTGAGGTGATGGGATGTGGAACCAAAGCCYATCAGGAGATCATGCACCTCCTGCTTCTGACCCACTTGATCTTCTGACTGCAATGACATCTGAAGGCAGGGTGATCTGGGGAGGAGAGGTGGYAGAGGCAAAGGCTGATGGGGTATTTACGAACATTTACCATTGCAAAAATCTAATTTCACAGGAATACAGGCTTAAAAGGAACATTTGCATGTTTAATAATGGTTTAGTTAGTATTCAGGTTATCTGGGTTCTGTTTCTTTTGCTCAGAATTATTTGTGCAAACTGCTCAATCCTTTGATTTTTCTCTGTCTGATCTACAATGGGGTCACCCTTGTTAATAAAACCTTGTTGTGACTCCTGGTGTGTAGCAATGCAAATGTAATTTTCACTACAGAACATCTTTTAAGTCATCTAGCAAAGAAGGAAAGAGTAAAACCAGAATTAATTCTGATCAAACATATATAGATACACAACTATGATTAATTTGCTCTAGTCTTATCATGCCTCTGGTCATGACACAATAAAAAAGTATACATTTTCTTTTATCCAGATGTTTTGCTTTCTATTCAGTTCTGGTTGAAGTACAAAGAGGATATGTTCTGCTTTTACTGTACTATATATATCACAACATTCTCATAAAACTTAAATTATTTCTTCTGAGGTTTTAAAAATCAAAACTTCAGGGGAGAAGGGAGAAAATGGATGCTCTTTTAACACCCATGTGCAGAAATGCTGTATTTGCACTTAGTTGTGACTAGAATTTAGCCTTTTTTTTTAAATTCAGCTTCAGGTTCAGTATAAGCTCCCAATTTACTGTGGAGCATTATTACATCTGAATATCTGACACTTTTTTACAGAATGAAAATATAATTTTTGCCTTCTTCTATAAACACGTCTATATTTATTCATGACATTCCCCAACTAATATTTTTCACTGGATAGGCATATTAAGTTTTTTTATAGCTATCATACTCTTTCATCTGGTTTGAAACCAGGTTTAATGAGGGAAATAAGTCCTATTTGAAGTGTAGTAATAAAAAGTTTTATGACATAAAGTCTCTGCACTTACTATTCATTATAATGAGGTAATTCCAAAATGTGGAAAAACGCATGTTTATTTCCATCAGATGTTGAAGATGAATTTTCTGAAAAGCAAAACTCCTCTTGTGTAAAATCATAAGTTTATGAATYTAGTTTTGTGTTTGATTAGACTTGTATTTATATGTGTATCTAATAATGCTTTTCTGCTTGTTGCTTAGAATATTTTCTATTCACTTGAAAAAAATAGTTGAGATAAATGCTTTTGCAAATCCATGTTATATATTAAAATGCTCAGAGTATTGTTTTTCTGAATAATTTAAAAGATTATTGAAAGGAGATCCTCTTATCACTAATAACAAATTTCCCCTTGGTGAATCATTAGTAATTCAGATCTGTCTGTTAGTGGAACATAGGTATTTAAATTGATGCAAATATTTTAATTTATTCTCACTTAATAAATATCTGATTCATTGAAGAACAAACAACTTGATAATTTTCAGTTAAATCTATCTTAGGGATTTTATTTCCTAGAAAGGCTTTGTGCTGCCCTGAAGAACAGCCATGCAGAAGGCAGGTGTCAAATCACATAAAGCTAGATTTGGCATCTACATTTGAACATGAAAAGAAATATTATATTTGTTAGAAGCTGTGCTCCATCTGATATTGAAGAAGAATACACAAATAACTTTSTAATTTATTTCAGTCAATAAAATGATACACTAAAGCAAAAAAATRTGATGAAAACAGTCTTCAAATGTAATTTCTAAGGTCTTACTGAGATTGACAGAGCATTTTTGCCAAAAATATACAAATAAATTACTTTAATTGTCTGTGCCCACAGACATTTTTGGGGTTACAGAATATGCTTTGGCTCAGAGCTTGTTCTTCCATCTAGATATTTTGCATTTCCAAGCATATTTATAGGAAATTATTTCATTCTAATGACCCAACTTTTAATTTATTTTCTGGTTACTCAGACCTCAAGCATATTTTCTTTTTCTTCACAGAAAGCTCAACTTAAAAACTTGTTCTTATCCAGAACTGGTAATACTTAGAAAACTATGTTTCTGGAAACGTCTAAAATTGGCCCACTTCCAAACATTCTGCAGAGTTGTTGAAATCTGTACTCCTGTCTGTTAACAGGGGAGAGATAACAGTTTCAGATCTGGTTCATATCAGACAATGGAAAGCTCCAGTAATGTCTGACTCCTTTCTTAAAGGGCAGTAACAATTTARATGTGAAAATTCCTGAAGGACTTTTGGGCTTTAGGACTGTGATGTTTTTAGATTTGGGGCTTTTCTTGATTTAGTGTTTCTTTTTCACTTCCTCATTACTCCTGGCAACAGGCGAAATAATTCTTTCCAATAGTAAAAATAAACTTCATCTAAACTTCACATAGCAGTGGATATACTCAATTTAAAATCATGGATAGCTCTCATCTAAAGGTTCCCAAAGCTCATCTCCTCTAAGTGATAACAGGTGGCAGAATCTCACCTTTAAGAAATGATGATCATCTCTGGGGAGCTCTGTAGGAGATATATACGCAATGAACAAGAATGCTCAAAATCTATTAAAGTAAATGAGAAAAGTCTCAAAAGGCACAGTAGGTTTTGTGCAAAACAGATAAGGAGAGATCTTTAGAGAAGATAAAACTTTTGGCTTGAGGAGAGTTCTGACATTTCTAAGTTGTTGAGAATTTGTACAATAATATTCAAAGGAACTTAGGGAGCAGCCCCTGGAAAAGGATCAGYTTTTATTCAGCCACTTGACTTCTGATGGAATATTATAACTTTCCTTTCTCTCCTACTGTATTTTCTTACATGTTTTATTTGTGAGATGATTTTTTTTCTATTTGTCCTGATTTAAAAATAATTTAGACTCCAAGGGTGGAAATATATATGAAAGTAAATAGTTTTTAAACTCTAAATGCTGCTTTCATAAATACATCCTACAACTATCCCTCTTGTACTGTTGGGGAATGCATTTAAAAWGAGATGAGACATGCAGAGCAGAAATATTCCCAGCTCTGCACAGCATAGAGGAGATTGAAATAACAGACATTTCTACAAAGCCTCAAACATTGCTGGGAGGATGAAAGCTAAAATACATCACCTCTCTACAGAAACATCAGTACCATTTATATGTGCTGCCAAATAGTTCTTTACTGAAAAATCTGTAAGAAATCCCTAAAGTCTGAATAATGTCTAAAGTAATTCTGACCATCAGRGATCTTGGAAGAGGGAAGGACAGGGTAATCGTTAAGGGAATTTTGAGCAAGGACAGCATAAAACATGGAAAACACATCTACACATCATTTGGGATCCCTCCACAGAAGTGCTTAATTATAAAAAAAAAAAAAAAAGGTAAAAGATGAGATTGAAACCCCAARCACAAGGATACAATTGATCCTTTTAYGGGTTGCTGAGAGAACAGCTAGACACAGCTCTARAGGCAGTGCAGTCACAGTCTGTTGAGCTCCCAAGATGAAGATAGTCCAAGACAAGACAAAGGCAGTAAGAGAAAATATGCTAYTTGAATAACATTGAGTTTAGGAACAACATAGAAAAGGTCTCTTTTCTCACTTATCTTAGCTYTTGCTTATGAAGAAAGATATTTTACAGAAAAAAACCCAAACAACAGCAAACCAAACTAAGTGCTGTTACTATCAGCCCTTGAAAACATTGCAACCTCTGCAGCTCTACTGTTTTGCTTTCYTCATCATTTCTTTCCTCTTCAATCTTCCTGGATAATGTTTATATCATCCTACCAATGCTTAGTGCAGTAGACAGAGTGTCATTTGAAACAGAATGTCAGACTATGTTCACACTACTGAATTACTTCAAATAAATTCTAAGAGTTAAGAGAAAGCAACAGAAGAGTAGTGAGTAATCTTTTAGAAATGTAAAAAATGTAAAAATGTAAAAGTGATCAGTGGAAACTTTGTATTTTAAATTCTGCTGCAAAACAAAACAAACTTTTGTGTTACAGGGAAAGCCAAGATCCATCAGTAATTAAAAAATGTAGAGAGAATATATCTTAGCTGTAAAACCATATATTAGAACTTATTGTTTAATTATAATATGAATAGTCTGCTTACTGGACCATTTTTTCTYTCTTTCTCTCTCTGGTAATATAAAATATAAAAAGCTGGCCATCTATTTTCTGCCCCTTGTTTTGAAAGGCCTAGTTTCTGTTTACAAAATAGTTCTAAAGTTAATATTTTTAATAAGTGTGGAATTTGGTTGAAAAACCAAATCAATTTAAAATGTTTTTCAATCCATTGGTYKACATGTTCCAAGTATTCGAAAATATTAGTGGACACACCCAGTCTAGTTCTTTACATAATTCTGTCTTTAAATATTAAGTGGCACATATAAATATCCACATAAAAGCATGAATTTTATACAATGGAATTTTTAGAAAAAGTCCTGAGCCATGAACACACTGTATTTTTATTAATATTTAAGAATTTAAATTAAAGGCCAATGTGATTAATTTTTAGAATGGAGATATGAAATGTTTCTTAATGAAATCATTTTCCTTAGAAATACTCTGTACTTCCTTGAAGACTTACCRTTATGATCAGTCTAGCCTTAGAAGACACAAAATAAAAAAAGAAGGGGTTATAAAGTTGTCATTGCCTAAATAACAAATCTGAAAATATTTAATACAGTTGCTCAATATTTTTTATATTTAAAAGCAGTATAACAGTCTGGTTCTGACAGCTCATTCACTTGAAGTGAAGTAATATCYTTTGAAACACCAAAATGTCCAGTCTGCTGTAATACTTCATTTTGTGTGGACTCAAAATTCCCATTCACATTGTTGTATCGGGAAAATAAAAGAATCCTGATACTCTTCTTTGTTCTGCACTAACCAGTTAATAGTCTTGATTCTCAGTAAATCTGTAGCATAAGTCAGCATTTATCTGACCAAATCACAGCTATTCCTAGTTAGACAGCTGAAGACTATCTAKGATAGTCTTCAAGGCTTTCTTTATCACCTCTGGAGTAGCCTCTTTCCTTTGGACACTTCATCATGTTTTATATTAAGCACCAAAAGCCATGGAATAGAGAGATATTCACTTGCCATTACATACAGRAAAACCATTTACTACCATTTTAGATTTCTACATCCTACTTTTTTTGACAGCTGTTGTTGAGTCAGTCACATCTTCCATATTTTTAGGCTTTCTTTACTGGTTCTTTTAAAAACAMCTTTCTTGAGATAACAATGAAAACATTAAGAATATGCATGAGTAATCACTGGAAATACTGTTACAGTGACAACTTTCCAGTAATGTGATGGTCACTACATTTTGTTTCTTGTAGGCTCAGTCGCTTCCTTTTTTACCATTCCAAACATAAATGTSAGTTTCCTTGCCAAAGATCAAAAGGATTATACCAACTGCCTTAGGAGAGAATGGAGAATAGCTTTTGAGCAGCGAAAAACTGTACGTGATGATATTTTTCACAGCCAAGAGAAAAGGTAAAACAAATGCAGTACCAGAAGGCAAAGAAAAATTCTGAGTTCTTTCTCCAAAACCTCTCTGTTTTTTTACTCCTATCAAAGAACTGTTCAGGAAAATGTGTGCTACAGGAATAATACATGTCTGACTGTATAATCTAGGAATACTAGTCAAGGCTCGCCCCTCATAGCTGAAAAATATCTCAGAAATCACTCTTTAAAGACATTTTTTAATAAACTATTACTCTATTTAATAAATAAAAATTCAACTAGATTATTAGGAAGAAATTGCTATACTAAAKAATTATAAAGAAAATGGTGAAAGAGAAATGGTGGAAAGGACTGAATTCAGTATTGCTACTGAAAATTTCCTGAATAACTGGGTGCTCTGAGCTTTTTCAGTTTTCCTTTGTAGCTGAAAATAACTGGACAAAACTACTTAGTCAGCTAGTGATTCTTTCAAAGTGCTCTTTTCTGTTACAGAACTGATTAACCTGTAATGGACATTTTTGTTCTGTGAACAATGTCCTTTGAGGGTCAGATCTGCTTTGTCCCCTGCTTGGCCTTCTCYTCATATTTGCTAAAGAGACTTGAAAAGATACAATGTTTCAGCTGCTTCAACAACATTCCCCAGTAATTGGAAGACACTTCAACACGCTCAGTTCTAATAAATAAAAGTTTCAGGTTTAAAGTTTAGAAATGGCAACAGAAAAGTGCACTAAGAAAAGCTACAAAAAAAAAAAAAAAAGCAGGAACTATGACAGAATTAGAACCCTTTAAAGTTTACTTTAACTTTCAGGATAGCTTTTAATCCTCATCTAAACATGTGGTTTTGTTCATCTCCCTGAAGTTCTCAAAGGACTCTCTGAAATGAAAGCTGCAAACAGATTTAAATTAAAAGTTTGTATTCCTGGCAAGTTTAAAATAAATTACGTGGTGYTCATGGCTCAAAACCATAGGTTTTATGCCTGCAAACTTTATATTTGTTTGAATAAAGGCCTTGCAGCCCAGACTTTTGACAAGATAAGGAATATTATAAAAAAAAAAAAAAAAAGGCATTCACACCATCCAAATAGAAGATTTTGCATGTATCTGCCAGATGAAAACAATCAGGATTTACTATTTTAAAAATAAGATGTAGTTGAAACTGAATGCTCACAAATTAATTTTCTTTACATTTATATCTCAGTGGCATYTTTTTTTGTCAGTTGAAAATCACCAGAGAAAATTGGAGGAAAAGGAGAGAGGGCRAATTAAAAGAGAATGCTAAAATCTTTCAACTGTCTTACACCTGCTTCAATTGATTTTATAGTTAAACAAATCACTTCTGCTAAATTACATAAGATACTGCTTATCAGTTACTACTCATGAATAATTAATATTCCTCATACATCATTATTTTAATTGTAAGGGACATTTGCTTACATTTTAGAACTCGTATCAAAATGAGGTTTGCATGACTGGCTGGATGCCAATATCTAAATACTCTTTGCATTACAATGACTCTGAGCCCTTCACAATTCCCAAGAGTTTTTCCAAGGTTSTCCCTGCATAGATTTGGGTTGACAAGCTCCTTAAGGTCATCTTTGCCACGGTTCAAATCAATACTGTCAGATCATCTGCCCATGGTTAGATCAGGACAGTATATGAGGTTACTTTACTAATGCCTGCATTACTAACTGGGTAGAAAAAAAATCATGCCCTTAAATCAAAACAGTTGGATCAGTATGGTCCTATCTATTGCTTYTCTTCAGTCCTTCCAACAGTGATGCTTCCCTTTTTTCCCTGTACTTAATGACACATTTTTATTTTTCTCTTAGCATCAAACCGCAAATGTTGTCTTTCTTGTGGTACAGTCTGAAAGAAATATATACATCTATATTWCATACAGTTTGGCCACTGGGTTGTTGTGGAAGCAAAGCAATTTGCTGAGGAGACTGTGGGYTGCAAAGCTCCTTAGATTGGGTAACATCAACAGAAAGGCCCATTAGTATAAAACGTTGAGAGGTTAAATTTTGGGGTAACCTGCAGATGAGATCAGGTGAAGGGTTCTCTCAACCCCCAAAACTACAAAGCATTATCTCTGGTCCTGGGGTTATGGCAGTCMAATGCTATATCTCTCAGCAGAGAGATGGTGATGAGACACTTTAGTAAATGGCATAAGAATATCTTGACATTTTTTTTTAGATGGCTACAAAGTTTGTTATTCCTCAAAGTAGCTGTTTTAGTTGATTTGTTGTTGTTGGGTTTTTTTTCCTCCCTTTGGTCATCTGATTTATTAATGCCAGCTATAACCAGATATTATGACAAAAAAACCCCAAAACAAAACATAACAACATTCCATGGATAAAATTAACACAAAATTGTATACTCTGACAAAATCCTTACAAATGTTGGCAAACTCCTAGTTTTCCTCCAGAACTGCAGCAGTCCTACTGTATGACAGTTATAACAGGTATGTACTGCCCCCAAATACTTTGAGCATGATTCTCCGAAGTTTTGTATAGCCCACAGTCTTTTAAGCAGGTACAATATAAGGTTACATGTTAACAAGTTCTTACTAAGTGTTTATTAGCAAGAAATGGAAATGGCATTCTTCCCTGAATTATCCCAGCCTTCCAGCCTCAGAGTGGTCATACTTATTTACAAGTGTGACCTTTAATTCAAGTTATTCCAAGGTTGTGGTTGAATTTCTCTGCCAGAAACCTTTCCAGTCAGGTATCTTCAGGAAAGCATACAAATTACTGTGAAGGAAAAAATGGATAATTAGGGGACTAAAACAAGTTCAAGCCTAGCCAGTATTGAAGAAAGTAACCAGAGAAGGTGGGCAAGTCCAWATACAAGCCTCTCTTATTGCACTTCCTCTGAATTTTGCAGCACTAGGAACTGGAACTATCTCCTCATTTTAAAATGAAATTAACTTCTATAAAAATGTATCACAAGAAAAACACAATCACCCACATGAATGCATAGAAACACTCTTGCACTAAAATGATGTAAGGGGTGTAAGCAATTCAGTGAGTTATAAGCACAAGACAGAAATGGCATTACCTCACTTCATTGTTACCTTGAAGAGTGAATGAAATACATTAAAAATATAATTCTGTAATGTTTATCTAAATTGCTACAGAGCATAGTTCTCAGTGACAACAGACCAAGGGTATTGGAAGTATCAGCATTATAGCAAAAACATAAACTGATGAGACTTTKAACTTGCTTCTTTCATAAAATCCTATTTGATGGCAATAGAATAGAGGATGAAGTAGAGGACAAAAGGTCAAAGACAACAAGAAGCAGTCAGTGCTGATGAATCAAGGCAAAAATATTTGGAAAATGTCTAGAAAATTGAACTTTTCTGGACATATAAACTTGATCTGCTTAAACCTGCATAAATGYATACATGTAGAATCTATAGATATTGCTTTAAATAACTGCAAGAAATTGATTTTTACAAATAGCACAAGACAGCAAAAACAGATAAAATGCCTCTACATTTAACTTTATATTACTTCTATATTTAATTGCAAAAAATTGTATTAAAACTATGAATGTAATAAAAAWTCTTGATATGCTGTAAAACACTTAGAATCCAATTTTGTGGGAGGAAGATCAAACGCATGATACAGTTTTATGAAAGCAATGTAGCTAACAGCAGTTAGTGCTGATTCCAGGGACATAAGATATCCTTGTTCGGGTGTAAAACCTTCCATTGAAACATTTTTTTATGGAAGGAATTATGCTGAAAGACTAATTCTATTTTTACTTTCTTACTAATCAATATTGTTTCATCTAATTTCTTTCCTGAAGGTAAAAAAAAATCTCCTGGGTTGTGGATAATTACAATGGGCAAAGCAATAGTGTGCTAGTCTATTGTTTAAATAATACAGAAATAATGCAGGATAGCAGTAAATACCAGTACAYTGCACACCAGCAAAAATTCCAATAAAAGTTGAAGATTTGAAAACTCAAAACTGATTTGAATAGCCCATGAAGAGCAAGTCAGCTCTTCTAAATTTAGGGAACAATTTCTTTTGAAAAGGATTCTGGGAGGGTAAAAACCACATTTCTTAATGTTTGCTAAGGTCATTTAACAAAACCTGAAAATGTAACACAAAAATTTTTAAAGATAAACCATGAATTAAGTAGCCAGAACTTGATAATATATGATTCTACATTCTGAGGTACCTAAATACAGCTAAAATGTTACATATCTGCTCCTCTAACATTTTGAAAATCAGATTAATCCAAAATGGGTTTGGATATTTCCAAAAATCTTTCTGAGAAAAAGGTTTGTCCCCATATTGTCTGCTCTTGCTTGAAGAGAATCCTGGGAGAATTKATGTGAAGGCTGAGTAATCCAGTCTCAAATTATACAGAAAGTAGTGAGTTCTAAGCATTCTCCTGGAAATTCATAGTGACTAATATTGACAGAAACACAGAATATTCTGAGTTGGAAGCCACTCAGAAGGATCATCCAGTGCAACACTTAAATGAATGCATCCAGTGATCAAATCTGCAATCTTGGAATTATTAGCACCATGCCCAAATCAATTGAGATAATCTCAGTGGTTAAATTTATCAAGTCATAGAACTGACCATGCAAATTCTTCTTTTTATTATTTATTTTGAATAAATAAATAAACCAATAAACCAATGTTTGATGGATTAGTATCAACACTGTGTAATTTAAAGTAGCTTTCATCTTGGGAAAATGCAGAAAATTACATAATTTCCAAGGAGTATAGTGAAAATCAAAAGGACAAGTACTATACTTCAATTAACCAACTCTAGTGTATTCAAAAAGGAGGCACTGATATTTATATCTATACTAACTGCTTAGTAACAGACATGTCTTCAGCTACACATATTTTTAAGGCATGAATAGTTAATTCAACCTGGTTAAAAATTAAAGTGTCTACAGGAATAAAGAAGGTTATATTGATTCCATTTTACAGAGGTTAGAAACATTTCTGATGTTTAAGAAAGTTAAATTTTTTTGATCCATCTCTATTTCATCAAACYTACTGAAAATCTATTGCTTTGAAAACATTTTTCACCCCTTACATTTACTTGGTAATATTAAATTTTCTCAGTAATTTTTTTCCAGTAACATTTATAAGTTTTCCTAACACCTACTCATCATAAACTTCTATGGCCCTTATTCAGACAAAAGGTYTCTGGAAATGATAAACAACAGATCTGTGATCCTCAAAGGGCAAAAAAATAAAATACGAGCAGCTCACTTGGGCAATCCCTTCCCTTCATATAGGACTGTTCAGATTCAAGAAGACCATGGTTACTGTTCTTAACAACASCTGTAAATCTAAAAGAATTACTATATAGATGTCTTCATCCATCACAAGTGAGAAATCAGTTGTCAGAATGGTCAGTGCTGTTTCCTTAGTGTAACTTGATTTAATGCCACATCACTTAAGGTCAAGGAAACTTAAAGGCTGCCCTTAAAACAAGTGTGCTTACTTTCTCCAGAATTGTTGAAATGCAAAGCTTGCAACAGTCACCAATGTCCACATAAAGAGCTGGTAGAGAAGAATTATTTGGCTTTCTGTCTACTTATTGCTTGCTTGTTTTAGAGAAAACTATAACTACTGTTTCTGTAAGGGAAGGAAAAATTATAAAGTTTAAAATGTCAAATAGCAGAAAATCCTATGGCTACTAGTAAAATTCATACTGGGATTTTTTTGTTGTTGTTGTTCATCCAATTAAAAACTTCACCCTTAGCCTACCCTGTAGCTACATCCCTAAATATTTCAGAAACATCTGACTTTTGCATGAATATTGCTTGATCTTCATTCATAATGACATACATTCCTTCCCAAGTGCAACATATTTTACTAGTTTTTCTGATTTAATACACTTATTCRCAGATTTTTCTTGAGATACTAAAGATCTAATTAGAGCCATTTCTCAGATGATCTTTGAGCTTGTTAGTCAAAATAATTAATAACTATGCCTAATTAGCATTTGGTTTTAGAAAAGTTTTCTTTCTTTCAGCTTTTCTTAAAATTTCTTTCTTGAGGAACTAAAGTTCAGATGTCATTTGAAAACTGAAGTCCAGTCTCTTGAGAAATCTGAAAATGTTTTATCCAGATTCCAGGGTTTAAAAATTTGTTAGAAGTCTGTTTTGTTTCATTCCTATATCTTTATCATCTTAATTCACCTATTTTTTGTAAATGGCTAATTATGGAATTGCAACTATRATATGAAGATATAAGACTTCATTTTATCAACATTGATGTAACTTCAGAATTACCAGTGTGCTTAAAATCTATAATTTTCATAGGAATCTAGTTCTGAAAAGGTAACAAAAAAAATAACAATACTTCCAAACGCTAGATTGCATAACAGTMAGTAAAAGTGTTTATATTTAATGATATGTTTCTTTTTTATAAYCCATTTTTYATAATATGGTACTTTTATTAATATTTTTTACCAYACTAATTAGCAATKKTATCTGAAATACTGTGACTGCAGARCTGTTTGTTACTAATTGCCATGAGTTCTCTATCCATTTCCTGACTCTGGAAATCTGGAAGATGTTTTTCCCTTCACATGATTGCAAATGCAAGGAGACTTGTCCTTAATTCAATGTGTGAAACCCCATTTCTTTCAAGCTAACCTTTCAGGAAATAGAGTTGAAGTAAATTTGTACTTCTTGCATATATGTCCACTTCAATTTGGAAGACTCACCTAAGTGTGATGCACTCATACCAAAAAAAAAAAAAAAACCCAAAAAAAAAACCAAAAAAAAAAAAAAAAACACACCAAAACAAAAAAATCCTAAGAACATATTTATGGCCTTCACAGATTTCCAGGTTATCAGACATCAACATAGTGTGCCTCTTAATTTTTCAGTTTTTGTAATTGAGCTGTTTTACTTATGCCAAAATTACTCCATAATTAAATTCAGAAAATTCTGCTTTTTTGCTTTCTCCCATCATTGAATGGACATATTTTCCTTGAATATTTTTGCTTTCCTAAAATTTTCTTCATGATGTCTACATTTTGTAGCCTTCTTCAGAGAAGACATAGATAAAAGTAGAAGTGTGAAAAAAAWTTTTTTTAATAGATGCACAGCTATGCTTCACTGTAAGAATTTTTATTTAATTTTCCCCTTTAATGTGTGAATTACAGACTTGGTTCTTCAACATAGACGTCAAAAATGGAAAGATATTGAGCTGTYTGACCAGGTTTGTGGTAAGGCTTTTTTGTAAATTCAGTATGCAGTTTAATGTTGCTAAGTAAGAAGTGGGGTACCTGACGGCAGTAAACCATGATCAAAAGTAATGTTTTGATTGGGCAGAGTTATAAAAGAGCACATTAAAATGGCTTCTGATTTCTTTCTGCTCTTATTTTGGAATATCCTACTAGATATTATGCAATGATGAAACCATATTTTAAATGCAGTAAAGGAATTGACCTGTCTATCAATGMCTAGTATTCTATCCACATTGTTGAGGGACTTGTTTCCCTTAGAGAATGTCTAAACCTTTTTATTAATAAAGATGCTAAATATCCTCATGAACCATGTTTCAAAATGTAATCTGACCCCTGGGAATACTGTGGAAGCAACACAGATAGATTCAGATCTTATTTATCCAGGCTAGCTCTAGATGATGAAAAATTGATTTCAAGCTCAGCACATAGACCCAGCTTGGAATTAATTTTATAAAAGGGTTTTAATATTTGCCTAATTAAATCAGTTGAACCCACAGCTTCTTTGGAGTATTTTTGTCACCTTGAACAAAAATTTACCTCATTGGTCAGGTAAAGGTTTGTCTGACTGGTTTCATATAWCATGCTTCTCATCTAACATGCTCTGCAGTCTCCACAAACTGTGCAGAATACAACAACTTTTAGTATTAATGTCAGACAATGAAGCCTACCTGAAAGAACAACCCAAAATAATGAGAGCCTTCAACTAGATCTGCCCATCTCTAAATGACTAGATTAACCTGGAATGGGCTGCAAAAGGAAAACCAAACAAAACAATTGCATGCTTTTTAAATACATTTGAGGGGTTTWCAAAAGTCTGGTGATGGTCATTGGGAAATGCCAGTGGTGATTYGAGCCAGTGAGAAAATATAAATGGAAGAACTATAAAGCAGTTGAAATGCAGGAGCACAGGAGTAAACATACAGGTGTGTCTGGCTTCATGGGGAAAGCTGAGCACACAGTGGAGAATCCTGTTTGCAGCAGGAGCCCAACCATCAGCCTGGGCTTGGCACATTGACCCTGGGTGTAAGTCTTGCTCCTCTGGTCTGTGCTGATGTTTTACTCTAGACCAGAGGGGCTGTTTTGTGCATGCCACAGAGCAGAAATCTGAAAATAAACATCAAGTATCAAATCTTATATCTATTAGTCTTAGCAAATATATTTTGGATTAGAGATTGCTGATTATTATGGTCCATTCTTGTAGCCACCCCTCTTAAAAACTGCAAAACCTTGGAATTGCTTTTGAGCTAAGGAGGAAAAACAGAAGAGAAAAAAACATCTTCTTGTAATTACAGTTAAAAAAATTCTCTCAAAATTATATTGATAAAATTCAGCATGGGAAATTTTA
>CADDXX010000247.1:110976-167868 GCA_902810485.1 Alauda arvensis | reverse complement strand
TGTCTATTGCACTGCTGGATGAGAACCTGTTTTGTGACTATGGCATGCTGCTCAGAGTTCCCATCTTGATGAAGGTGGTCAGCCCTCACTGTTTTTCACTTTTTAAAATATTTTTCCAAGTGAGCAAAGCTATCAGTGTTTYACCTGTACAATACTATGCAGAACTTTCCATGTGGTGCATGGAGTTTCACTTTGGACACTGTGTTCCTACACCTCTCCTTAAGAATGAGCTGGTACAGGACATAACTAAAGGCAGTGCATGCTGACATCAGAGTACATGCTCATTTTACAGAGCAGTCACTCAGGCACTAACATACAGATCTCTACAACCAAAGCCCATGACTGTATTGGGACTGAAAACACAACCTACTTGTAAAAATGTCTTCCTCGGTGCCCTACTACAGAATATGTGTGTGCATACCTGTGTGTGTGTGTGTGTGTGAATGTGGAGCTATTCCTGACACAGCCCTGCTTGGTTTCCTTCATAAATCAATCTCAGCTGTGTCCATGAATAGGTGCTCCTTTTTTGCTGTATGGCATCAACTCCTGTTGAGAAGAAAGATTTTGTTTTTATGCTACACACGGGCAAATGTTGCGCTGTAAAGCTGACAATGTATCAGCAGGGGAAATAGAAACATATCTGCTACAAACCCTCAAATTTTCACATTGACAATCTATGAAACTGCATTCAGGCATTGTTGAAAAGTATGCAAATGAAATATTCTTTACGTACTGGGTGCAAATGAAGTTGATAATATGTCCTTACATTATTTTAAAATTATTTTTTTTTATTATTATTATTATTTCACCATTTCTTAGATCCAAAATACTTTTAGCTGAATGGTCAAAACTTACATATGCCATTAACACCATAAAATTCATTATTTCTTCATAATTATTGAGAAAATTGTAAAGAACACAACACAGAGGGCAGAATTATCTCCCATGAAAATTGTAAAAGAAAAAGGATTAAAGTCTAGCAAAAAACATAAGGAAAAAAGAAAGTTTCTGGGACTGTGAGTCAATCACTTGTTTAGAACAGAAAAAAAAGTTTAATGTCTAACTTGGGGGAAATGGATTTGTTTGATAGTTCAATAGAGAACTGCCCCACCTTTATCTCAGGTTTCAAATAATATGAACTACCTAGTATATTAAATTGCAAAAATCCACCCTACTTTGTGGTTTTAGTGAGTGTAATGGTGGTTAACCTTTATAAGCTGTTGCATAAGCTAAGTGTTCCTATTAAACCAGTGGAGAAAACATTAACATAAATTGTGGAAACTACACAACATCACTTATTCCCTCAGCTGCTGGTGACTTCAGACTGCTTTTACATTTATAATTTTTTAAGTGGCTGAATTAAGAAAATTAACAGAGCATTGCCAGTTCAGAGATCTTAAATGATGCATTAAGGGACCACTAAGTGTGTGTATGTGAAAAAAAGAAACAACCTAAAAGTGGTTATTAAGTGAGAGTAATTTAACCCTACCACACGTCCTAGAATTTCTGTACCAATGAAGAGAGCTGCTAATGAYGCCAGCGAGATGCATCTATATTATGAAATCTGTGCAAAAAGAAGGAAGTAGTACAAGACAAGTATGGTCAGATGTCATAAGTTTCCTTTGTCATCTCATGATGCAAGTAATTTTCAGTCAGTACAGTAATGTGAGGCAGAAAAAATAACAGGTTATTTCAAAAACCAATTTCAAAAAGCAATTTACAAGACTACAGAACTGTATATGTTAATTCATGAGTTTGCAAATTAGGAATGGATCAAACTGAGAGTAACRTATTATATATTTTATTTGTTTAGTTTACATGACAGGGGACATTATTTTACWATTTAAGAAACAATACTTACACTGAAGATTAATACAAGGTTATTTATTAATTGTAATTTACCACAGTTTTATCAGACATAAAATAATTCATAWAAAATCAGATTTAAACTGGTTATTAAACTGATGTTTGATTTTATCAGATAAAAGCAGTACAGAGCAGATCATAGTTAAGACAAAACATAMAACAAGTTCTCCACAGCATATTTTTACTAGTAATGCATACCATAATTACCAAGTGGAGAGAAGTACTRTGTAKATGATATTGGCTGATATAACCTAATCTRTTAGTCTAYGTCTTTGATTAGAAGGATGAMAAAAAGCTTATCCATAGAAGAGTTAAAATGTATCTGTGATATCATGTTGGCTTGTCTTTTTTCTGAACTATCCTCTCAACTTTTTAACAGTCCACAATTGATGCATTTGTCACAGACAGGCTCTAATCTAGGGTGAGCAAAGCAGTTCTCCAGACAGAATAGTTCAGTTATTATTCAACAGTTTATTTATGTCTGGATTCCTTGCATTATTTCTGATGTGTTCTGTAAAGTAGAAAATTTTAATAAATCCAGAACTCCCATAACCAGTAATGAAAACATTGGTCATGAAAAACATGCAGTTATCTAAGATGTGACTTGACACAGTGTTCCTCTAAGCCATACTTAGTATTCCTGGTTGAGTGTACTGTAAGCAAATGGCTTCTTCCTATTCTTAAAAGGAGCTCCTAGAAGAGTTCTTTTCTATTGAGGAAAGACCTTCAGAACCAAGCAAAACAAATGGAATAGAAAATTCATTAATGTCATATAAAAAATGTTCAAGAATTGGAAGAARAACAGGCCTAAGTCTGTCACAGAAAAATGTCTTTCCCTTTGAGTTACCAAGGCTTTTCATTACATAATGCTATCCTGGACCTGAGAAAAATCTCCTGTATGAAAGCAATATTAAGACTGATGCACTTGTCTTCCAAATCAGCTCCACTTGTAAYGGGAAAAAAAATCCAAAATGGGGTATTGTCAGCCCTCTAATCAGAAGGTGAAAGAGGARTTACTGAGATCAGAGTATTTTGGTGCAAATCTCAATTCAAGATGCATYCTTGGGCAGAGTTTGCTGCTTTTTCTATAAACTCAGTGTCTGTGAATAAAGTGGCTGTTCTATGCAATCCTTTTGTAGGAATGGCTGTCTTCAAGAATAAGATTTATCATAGAATCATAGAATGTTAAGGGGTTGGAATGAACCTTAAAGATCAATTTGTACCCATTACTCCTTGTCCTAGAGCTTCTGACARAGTCCCTCTCCAGCTCCCCTGTAGRCCCCTTCAGGCACTGGAAGGTTGTTGTGAGGACTCCACACAACCTTCTCTTCTCTAGGCTGAACAGCCCCAACTTGCTCAGCYTGTCTTTGTGAGGGATGTGCTYCAGTTCTCTTATCAACTTCATCAMTCTYCTCTSGACTTGCTGCCACAGTTTCATGYTCTTCTTATGGTGGGGACACCAGAGCTGGATGCAGTACTCCAGGAGGGGTCTAAGAAGAGCAGAGTGGAGTGGGAGAATCACCTCCTTCAATCTGCTGGCCMCATTCCTTTTGATGCAGCCCAGGATAYAACTGGCCTTCTGAGCTGCAAGCACACACTGCCAGCTCATCTCAGATTTTTCATCAGCCATCACCCCCAAGTCTTTGTYTTCAGGGGTGCTCTCAATCCCTTCTCTGCCAGTCTGTAGGTGTGTCTAGGATTGCCACGCCCCAGGTGTAGAACTTTGAGSTTTGCTTTGTTGAACTTSATGAAGTTTGCATTTGCCCACCTCTCAACTATGGCAAAGTCCTTCTGGATGGCATCCCTTCCYTTCAGCTCTAYATAAGGGGTTCTGTAATCCCTAGGGCTTCAGAAAGGGTTGATATGAATTTAGGTTTGGCTTAGGATATGTTATTGAATCATTTCCCTTTTCCTTTCTGTCTGAGAAGACTTGGTCATTTATGATAAAAATTAAGAYTGCAACAAAGGGATGGAAATTTCAGTGATAGCTCTATTTCCATGAATCACTATTCTATGTACATGYTACTATGAAGAATAGCAGGTTTTAWCATGGAGCTAGGATCTTTGATGGTATAAATCCACAAATTTTATTTRTGCAAATTTATACTATTCTAGCTTATTGTGCAGAGACTACTGGAGATCATTTCCTGGCATGCAGATASCTCCATTTCACAGTTACATTAACTTCACAATTAGTTGGATTGGACTTATTCCCTAAAAAGCCCTAATGATACCTTTGCTGCTTATTTAAAGGAAACCACATAATATTAATTAAATGATGGCTATTTTTAAATTAAATTACCCTTCTTTATTGATGTTGGAGAAGTCCTAATTTTCAGATACCAGTATAGGCTCCAGCTGCTCTAGAACTCAAGAAAAAAGACAATATATCAATGAAATATATCACTAAACATATATAGTGGACTATTGAAGCAATAAAGCAAGTAATTAAAATTTCTAACACTTTCACTCTGGCAGTTCAAGCTGTAAAAATGTGCCTAATCAAGCACTTTATTATTTCTGAAATGGTACTTTTTCAAGTCTAGGTAAATGTGAAAAAAAAACAACCTCTTTGAAATAGAAAACTTGATTGTAAACCAGTAATTTGCCAATTTATGTTTAATAATACTAATGCCGAAATATTTTGTTTTATTTTTAACCAAAAGCCCTCAAGATAAGCATCTTTTTTTCAAAGCTTGACCTTGCAGTCTGAAGTTTTTATTTTCTTCATATAAATAGAAGTAACATCAAATAATTATTACAATCTCAGTCATTGAATCACATGATGATTAAATAATTTTTGCTCACCTGTGTTCAGCCAGCTTAATTAGTAATTTTTAAATATACTTGTTTAATTTGAATTTAAAAACCGGAAAGTTAAAAAATGTTCTTTATCAGGTTCTAGTCAAACTAATATTGAAATAAACAGGACAAAAATGTATGAAGRTACAGAGCTACAGATACATAACTGTTTTAAATATTAAACTAGGACTTAAATCCCATAAGTCCTGTGAGATACCTGGATTTCATGAAAGCAGTCTAATTTATGGAATTAGTATGGAATCGCATCTCCTATCAAAGTGCAAAGATATTATCAATTTACCTCAATATTTTATAATGAGATGTACTACATTGAATTACTCTATTAGCTGCAAATCTGAATATAATTGAAATTGTGTTTCTGAACAGCAGTTTTATTTAAACTGTCATGGTAGATTACTTAGTGAAACATTGCTTTTTTGATTGTACTATCTTAATCTACTTTAACCCTAGTGGATGAGAAAGCATGTTTGTTTTTCTYTCCATGATTCAATTAAAAATTCCAGTGTAGAACCTTGTATAAGATCAAGAGTGGTGTTAGCAGCTTTAATAAAAATCCAAGTCATCACTGAGATGTACCATACAGAATATGTTCTGTAACATGAACATATCAAGAGCCCCAAGATAAAGCGTTGTGAGAATTGTGAACTGTACATCAATTTCTTCCCATGGCTTAAGCAGTTCTAATACCCAGTTTTAGACCAGGAATTGCTCATTCAATTGCTTTGAGAGCAGTCTGGGGGCAGCTGTGTGGGTAAACTTGCTTGGAGCAAAGCACATCCTTGAACACTGTCCTTTGGTCCAGAATACCATTTCMCTGCTGGCACACTGCCTGGGCTGGCTTGGTCTCTGCCTGCTCAAACTCATCCAGAAAATACTCAGCCATACCAAAGGATATCAAAAGAGAGGAACCACACTGAATAAGAAYAATGAATGAAACCACACAGTATTTACAGAAAGAGATTAGATAGTTGCTGGCAGCACTTATCAATATAGGCAAAGCCTTTTCTGCTTCCCATCCAGTGCCWATGTGTGGCAATAGAGCAAGAGCTCTAGCTGAACAGAGGGTGTATTTGGGAGCACGACTCAAGTCTCTAGYATATACAGATAACTAGAAAGGAAGGTTGGACATAAAGTAGGAGATCYATGTCACCAAATAACTTCCCTTTAGTCATTGTTTTGAAGCAGTGCCTGTAATGCACCTAAGTTTCCTGCCCCATCAAAGAAGAAGGATAGGAATTTTCAGGGTCATCTGAGCAATGTTCATTTTTCCCCAGCCGGGGCACGCACACACCTTCAGTAAGGTGGACCTTATGCAATATTTTYAGTAATCAATATTGAAAGGAGCTTGTTTTTATAGCCTACCTCTAAGCGCTGCTTGACTCTATAAATTATTAAACATTCATCCTCACTTCACTTCTGTGATTAAAGGAGGTTTCCTCCATTTACAGCAGAGTAACTGAGATACAGAAAGATTAAATAGACTCGTCTCAAAGCCTGCTAAAGGGTGCTATTGATTTGAATGAGAATTCGATCCGGCCATTTGTGAATTCACTTTCTGAGAGAGTGTGAAAATCCATCTAAATCTATTTATAGAACTAATACTSTAACCCAGGTATGTCCCTTAATTTCTGTATTGCTATACTTTCCTGAAAAAAATAAGAATTTTTAAAATGCCCTAAAAGCCCTCCTATCTTCTGAAGAAATGCATAATATTATATATATATATGTGTATATATATATATATATATATATATATAAATACACACACGCACACATATATATATGTGTGTAATAAGGTATATGTTTCAAAGATGAAGTGCTCTGGAGTTGAGGATTACACTGTGGGAGGGAGGGGAGCTTTCCTTCCCAGCAAGACCTCAGAACCAGAGCAGAGAGAGCCACCCCAACATGACCTCCCATGCAGGAAGTGGTGGAGTTGTGACTCAGAAGCAGCTCTGACTCACATGGGTGGAGCCAGCAGGGACCACTCCCAGCCCCACTTGGAAAAAAGCCACCCCCCAGGAGATTGTCCCTGACAAATTGTGGGGTGATGTGGAGGTACAAGTGCTAGTGAGGGYCCTCTGCCACTGGCCCTGAGATGTGCTGGCCACACTGGAGCACATATGCAGTCTTTCAGAGATGAGCCAGGGACCCCTGAGGTTACAGAAGCCAACAGAGAAACACCAGGGAAATATGTCAAAGGAGTTAAGGGGTGTTCCTGTAGGAAGGCAACAGAGCCCAAAGCCCAGCTGAGGTGCCTTCACATGAATGCACACAGCAGGGGCAATGAGGAGACCCTGGAAGTCACCAAGCATTGCTTCCTGGGCTGCACCAAAAGCAACAGAGCAATCAGGTTGAGGAAAAGGATTCTGCACCTCCTCTCCACTGTTGTGTGACCCCACGAGGAGTACTCTGGGTGCYCAGCACAAGAAGGACACTGACCTGTTGGATGAGTCCAGAGGAGGGACACCAACGTCATTCGAGAGATTGAGCACCTCTGCCATGAAGACAGAGAATTGGGTTTGTTCAGTCTGGAGAAGAGAATGCTTCATGACCTGTGGTCTTTCACTACCTGAAGAGAATCTGCAAGAAAGATGGGAACATYCTTTTTATGTGAGCATATAGAGACAGGACAAAGGGCAATGGCTTTAAACTGAAAGAAGGTAGGTTTGGTTTAAGTATTAGGAAGAAATYCTTTGTTGTGAGAGTGGTAAGGCACTGGAACAGAGAAGCTGTGGATATCCTATCATTGGAAATGTTCAAGGCCAGTCTGGATGGGGCTTTGAGCAACCTGGTCTAGTGAAAAGTGTTCCTGCCCATGGCAGGAGGATTGGAATTAGATGGTCTTCAAGATCCCTTCCAAGCCATTCTATGATACTGTGATATTGGGGGGCAGTGGGGAGGGGAGAGAGTGTAGAGTGGGAGTGCTTGTTTTAATTTGGGGGTAAAACAAATTGAAAATAAAACCAGAAAAARGTTCAATTTTCTGAGACAGTAATGCAACTGTGCTTGAAGTAGCTCCTTTGTAAATTCAAATCAGTTACATGATATTGAAAGAAACTGATAAAATGAGAAGTTATGAAAAATCATGCAAGTCAGAGAAAATTGAAATCTATCAGTAGAAGAAATGCTGAAATATATATCTTGATCTTTCCTGTGAGTCAGAGTACTTTAGTATGTTAACAATAATCCTGCTAAATTCTGAATCTGTAAGTTGCTGTGAAATAGTAAAAAAGAAAAGAAAAAAAAAAGGTGTTTATATTAATTTTACAGTAAATCTGTTCAATYATTTTGTCTTAATATAAATTGGAGCAGCTTTAAGATCGAAAGATCATTGCRAAGTCCTGAAGGCATCCCACAGGAAAAGATGGCAGATTTCTGTGTATGTTTTTAAGCTATAATTATACAGGATCATAAAATTAGTTTCTTTRGAATTAGTTTGGGGGATACAAGACCAGCTTTGATGTTTTTAACATTACTTGACACAATTTAGTAGCATAGTTGACAAGTATTTTAGTGCCTCTGGAGACGCATGATTACTAGAAAGTACGCAGAAGAGAGCTCTGATGATTACTTGTCATATATGATTGTGCTGGCTTCAAATGCAAAAATAGATCATATTTGAGTGGAAATCTACTTTGATGAAAAATAGTTCTTATTATAGAAATGTTGGAAAGGTAGAATAGTAGAAAAAGATGGGTGTGAAAGCAACATCAGAGTGGATGGATTCTTTCAAGTCAGAGAAAGACTAAATAATTAATTACTAAGTATATGGCTCACTAGATTAAAATTTTTAATAAGGTAGAATGACTATAGCCTCCAGACATGATATACTTTTGGTGATTTATTTATAAATAGTATTATACCTTATGCTAGTATCTTAGTGAAACATCCTAAGATATTAAKATTTCTTCTGTAATGTTTTAATCAAGTTAATGTCAATAGACAATTTCTATTTCAAACTAGAAGYTTAAAGAAATTCTTGCTTCACTAACAAGAATCCAAGTGTGATAAGGATCAGTCAGGAACAAATTCTGATATTATTGTCCTATACCTGAAATTCTCTAAGCCTGTATTTAGGTGTTACTAAGAGCATGGTTAGAAGAAAATACTGAGGGAACCAACCCGAGGACTGATGAAGCCTTTTCCTTACAGATCCCATAAATTATTAATTGTATATGTGCATTATAGTCAGTTTCTTATCTCAAAGGCAGATACTGTTCATAACTGACCCTGTACAGCTAAATTGGATCCACCATTATAAAAAGTTTAATTTCTAAATTTTGGAGATAAATTTGCAATAGTTTCCAAATTAGGAAATTCTATTCTTTCTGACTCATAAAATCTTCTGGAATTTTACTTGACAAGTGGAACATGTGTTGAGGATATCAGTTGATTTCATTCAAACATTAATGATTTTTTTTTAACTGATGGCCTGAAGTAGGTAAATTACATATAAAAGGTAGCAAGCTAAAATATAATTTAAAAGTCATTGAATGTCTTTTAAAATTTRTAATTTAAAAGTCAAGTGAAAAAGTCATGTTAATATAAGAAACAACTTTGTAAGGTAATTTATAATCAAAATGGAACCCTACCATTGAGGGTGAAAAAAACCCCTTTTAGTGTGTTGACCCTGGCTAAATGCCAGTCACTCACCAAAGCCTCCCTATCACTCCCCTCCACAGCTGGACAGGGGAGAAAAAATATCATGAATGGTTCATGAGTTGAGATAAGGACTGGGAGAKATCACTCACCAAATAATGTCACAGGAAACCAGACTAGAATTAARAATAATGATTGAATTTATTACTAACAAAACCAGAGCAGGATAATGACAAGTAAAATAAGACYTTAAGAACACCTTCCTCCCACYCCCACCCCCTTCCCAGCTCTATCTTGTCCCCCAGCAGTGCAGGGAAATGGGGGCTATGGTCAGTTCATCACAGGTTGTTTCTGTCACTGCTCAGGGAGAGGAGTCCTTCCCCTGTTCCAGCTTAGGGTCCCTCCTACAGGAGATAATTCTCCCYAAACTTCTCAAATATGAGTCCATCTTCACAAACTACTGCAAGTGTGGGTCACTCTTCTACAAGGTACAATTCTTCAAGGACAGGGTGCACCAGGGTGGGCTCCTCTCTCCACAGCCTTCCACGGTATCACACTCTTCTCTCAGGCACTCTCCTGCTCCAGTGTGGGTCTCTTCCATGGGCTGCAGGTGGAACTCTGCATCCATCTCTAAGGACCTCCAGGGGCTACAGAGGCACATCTGCCTCACCATGGGCTGCACCATGGACTGCAGGGGAATCTCAGCTCTGGTGCCTGGAGCACCTCCTGCTCCTCCTTCTGCACTGACTTTGGTGTCTGCAGAGCTGTTACTCTCATGTTCTCACCCTGCTCCTCTCTGGCTTCAATGACATATGTGCAATATTTTTTTTTCTTGTTCTCCTTCTCCTTCATCTTGTTAGCACAGAGGCACTGCTGACATTTCTTAYAGGCCCATAACCAGGGGCACATCTSTYTTGGAGCCATCTGGCATTGGCTCTGYTGGACATGAGGGAAGCTTCTGGCAGTTTCTCACAGAAGCCWSCCCTGTAGCCCCCTCCATTACTAAAACCTGCTGCACAAACCCACTTCAACCCTGCAATATCAAAAAAGTACAAATGCAGTATTTTTTAATGAGAAAAAAACCCTAAAACTTGGTCATTTTAGAYCAGCATGTATAAAACGTATTTAACATGTTTGTTCCATGTCATTCCTAAGATCTTGCTAGGGAATTAAACTGTTGTAAAATTTATAGTCACTTCCTGCATSTCTTCAGCATGTGGACAGATATCCACAGTCTTAGCTAAATTCAGGGRTACATAAATGAAACTCTTTCATTAGAAATTATCTCCTGCATTTAATAGGCAACTCTTCCCTCCCAGAGATGGATTTTTTGATACCTTTGATGAGAAATTTATCTCTTATTATATCAGATTGTAAAAATAATCATTAAGAGATTATTTCAGTTCTARTAAAGCAAAATATATTTATTTTGCACACTGTATGAACCTAAAACTTTCGCAAAATAGATGACACACACATCTGAAAATTATATATAGCTTGTTGCTGACACCTGAAATAGTTCTTAACCAGATTAGATGGCACCATAAAAAAATTCTAAATAACTTCAGGTTACTACAATGTGATTAATCTGTTTCATGTGTAAGTTGGGTGAAAAACTTAATCTCTGTTTGGTATTTTCCTTTATCTTTAAGCCTGGCCTGTTTTTCTGTCACAGTAAACCTAGGTTTAAGGTGATCTAAGGCTAAAGGTGCTGCAAAGTGCTTAAAATAYGTTGTCTTTCTTCAGAAACAGAGTTCTACATGTTTCACTCCAAGATACCCCCTTTAAATGATATTTTTCATGAGTATGCTAATTCTTTGCTAGGAAAAAAGTGCATCTGAGCACCACATGGTTGGGGTTTTTGTGGTTTTCTTTTTTTTTCATTCTGTTTTTATTTGTATTGGTTTATTTTTTGTCRTGTACTAAACTAATGAGTGGTAGGCTATGACACTGGGGCAATGGGAGAAATGTTTTCTCATCCTGGTCTAGCTTTCTGATTGATCACTGGGAAGATATGGTCCTCTGAAAGATTAATTTTCAAAATCTGCAATATATTGATTACCACTTTGTTWAGCAGTCTTTCTGATAAAGTGATTGATTTAAAGAATGGTGGCTGCAGTTCACTAGGCTGCCTGACTAAATCAAGCCAACCAAGTTAAACTCAAAGATCTGGCAGAGATGTGCAAAATTTATAGCTGGGCTGTAACACCCAAGGCAATAAAAGGTGGATTGGGGACAACAAAATATTGAAAAATAAAGGAAGAAGAGGGTAGRGAGCCTGAGTTGCATGTGAACAGGTCAGTGTGCTTTCCTGACWGTGCCTTGTGCTTGATCACTGCAGTCTCTCTGACAGTCTGAATCAATACTGTGTATAATGCTGCCTGTSTGCTCTCGGAGCCTCTGTGTGAGCACAAGAGTGAAGCCAGACTGGCAGGTGAGTAGGGTGACAAATCCGAGTGCCAGCAATCTGACTGAGAAGTCATGAGCTCAGTGGGTGTGATAGTTTTGTCTGGGATAGAGTTAATTTTCTTCATAGTGCCTGRTATGGGGCTGTGATTTGGATTTGTGCTGGAAACAGTCTAGAAGCCAAAGATATTTTCGTTATTGCTGAGCAGTACTTGCACAGAGCCAAGGCCTTTCCTGGTCCTCACACCACCCAACCAGTCAGAAGGCTGGTGGGAGGGAACACAAGGAGTCTGGAGGGGTCACAGCTAAAACATCAGACCGCAAGTGATCAAAGGGATATCCTGYACCATATGGCGTCATGGTCAGCATATAAAGCTGGGGGAAGGAAAAAGAAGCAAAGGACATTTGGAGTGATGGTGTTGGTCTTTCCAAGTCACTGCTATGAGTGCTCGAGTCCTGCTTTCCTAGAGATGGCTGAACAGCTGCCTGCCTATGTGAAATTGTGAAAGAATTCCTTGTTTTGATTTGCTTGCGTGTGCAGCCATATCTTTTAAAATATTTAATTTGCTTGATTTTAATTGCTTTACCTCTTAAACTGGTTTTATCTCGACCCACAAGTTTTCTCACTTTTATCCTTTCAGTTCTCTTTTGCCATTCTGTTAGGGGAAAATGAGCTAGTGGCTGTGTGGGGCAGTTTGTGAAAGTCTGAATAATTCCATTGTCTGCAGCTAGCCGCCAGAGAGGGCAGGAGGGATGCACCTATGCCCACCTTGGCATGTGTGTGCAGAATCTTCTCTAGCAGAGTCAGTATTAGCATGTTTTGACTGTGCTACTGCAAAGTGTCTCCATGTGCTAGTTTTAACATCTTCTTGGCTAAACAATCTAATATTTTTCAGGTAGGCTGAGATGTCTGTAGCCATCTTTATTAAYTAAAGCCTTCTCTTTAATGGATTAAATGGAGAGATTTTCCCCGTTAATTATATGTGATCATGAAACCCTGATTTGAAATTCACAGGTGATTCTACTTTTCAGACACAGTAACTGACTACTGTGTATAGTAAGGTGTGATTTTGATTTTAAATTGTTCCAGTGTGAGAATATTTGTGAGATTTCTTCCTCCTTCTTGCATAAGACATATTTTACCTATGTAGGACAATGATGCAGTCAGTCTCCTTCATTAGGCTGCATATTTTCATGAATCATAGGGGCTTGACAATTTGCAAAGAAATGCAGCTGAACTTGGTAAATTACCCAGGAAAAAAAAGATTGAATATGCACATATAAACAAGATAACATGCTCACATAAGCCTCAGTTCCTGAGAAAATCAAGATAAAATTACCCAATGGGACATTCTAACTTCTAATCCACCCCCATTATTCACTTCCTATCAACAGCTTTTAGGCATAAGTCTGGAATAGTGTGCTCAGAATAGCTCCATGATACTTGTTCTTTCATGTTTTCCTCCATAACAAAAATGTGACAAACCCTTGTCTGCTCATTACAGAGTACACTGCAGAATGTTTTCAAGAGTATCTTTGCATTTTTTTATTTATTCATGGTGGGCATTTTTCTGAATTCACAGGTTATTTAGACTTCTCAGTCCTCAACTTTTAAATCTTCAGATTTGAGTGCTGGAATTCCAACCCTGGTTTGAAAACGACCTTATTTTCCAATGCAATGAGTTTCCATGGATATCAATGGAAACTCTTTGTTACTCACTGCTTCTAAAAGCCTACTACTTCAATGCAAGTGTTTAAATTGTTATGAGAGACAGGATTCTTAAAAGTACCTAAGGGACAAAGTAAAAATTTCACTGAAAGTWACTGAAGCTGGCAATTTAGTCTCCTTTGAAATTCCCACTTTTAGCAATCTTTTTAAAGTGAAGAGTCTACCTTTTCTAGATTTTTGGAAATTATTTATTTCCACCTAAAGGAAAYGGGATATAAAAGAGGTGGGAAAAAGTTGTGAGAAAAATAAATACTATGCTTATGATGAAATACATAAGCATTTAGTCATATAACTATTACAAAGTTATTCTGTTTTGTAATTACTGATAAGAATCCAAAAATGAGCTTTGTTTAAGGAACACATTTCTGAAGGGGTTCTGTAACCTCTAGATAGGGTGTCTCTATTTGGGGTTAATGTCACTACCATCATTCTTAAAAACGCATAAACATGGCTTTATTTTGAAAGGTACCAGATCCTATTGGAGGGAATCATGGATAATCTGAAACCAAGGTCCTCAGAGCATGTAAGAATTATTTCATCCTAAGTCCTGTGCCTTTTTAAGGTGGTGAATAGTCTGTTCAAGCATTCTGCTTCTGGAATTGTGCAGAAAGTTTGTCTGAAGGAATTTTTAAAGGGTTCATTGAAATTTGTACCAAGTGAAGTGCTATCAGAACAGCAGAAGCACACATAAGACTAAACACAGAAGAAAAAAAGGAAAGGGCAAAAAGAAAGAATAGAATGATGTTATTGGGCACTTCAGTTCTGCTCCAATTCTTTTTTATTTATTTATACCTTCTCATTATACTCCTTCCAACTGTTTCTTTAAGGATTGATTTGGGGTCTTTGTTTCAGAGACCAAATTTTTTAAAATCTTGTAAATATTTAAAGGAAATTTTATCTCAATAATTCCAGCCTGGCTCACTAACAGCAATTAAAAGTTCTGTCATTACAAAGGCAGTTCATGTAAAAATTACTTGTAGTACCAGCATATTTTATATCCAGGCTTATAAGTTTTCAAATTAACAGCATTAAAAAACAGCCAAGAACTGAACAAAGACAGAATTTCAATAACTTTTTCTCCTTCCTTGCCTTGGCTTAGACACAGTTGCAGTGAATACGTTTGTATTAATACCAGCTATTCAATATCAGAAGCTTCCATTTTCTAAGGCTGTTAACAGGAGATTTCCAACCACAGCTAGTTTGAACAATAATTCTTTATTTTTAAAAAAAGCGTATTAAAAGAAACCCCTTGGACTCTCTGGCAAATAGAGTAGTTAGAGTAATTTACTGTTCTCTGATGTTCAACAGCTGCATCACATAAAGCATTCCTCATCCCACAGGCAGAGGAATAAACCATGAGTTGTTCAATCAAGAAAGGTCATTCTCACCTTTCAGGAACACATTCTGCTAAATTGCAAGTGGTAGTCATTGGTCCTAAATGAAATGTCTTAACTTAAGACTTAAGACATTTTGTAATTTTTTTAAATAATAATTTTCAAATTACTGGATTTGAAAATTATACTCCCAAAAACTATTTCTATATGTGAAACAGTCTTCAGGGAGGAAAAGTGAAAAAAAAAGGAAAAAGAAAAAAAAAAGATATATAAAAAAGATAAAAATAATATTTGATTTGCAAGACTTAAAGTGTTTATGTCCATAAAACTATTAGTGAAAAAAAATGTTCTTCATGCTTGTGTATKCACACTTGTACATGAGTCATTTGCATTCACAGAGCATTACTGATCCTTACCTGAAAATCAAATCTCATGTGTTCATTCTCACAGTGCGTAAGTCCTTTGGAAAATAAAATTTAATTTTGCCAGAATCATGATAGGTGCTCTCAGAACATGATGTGACAGATCATACACCTGTGACTGTCATGGTGAATTTAGGGTGAGGTGGCTGAGAGACCAGGCAGTACCACGCAGTGACATAAAATCTAACATTCATGGATATAACAGCTGGATGGCGATTTCTAGACAAAGAGTTATGTTCTACAACACAGGCAACATTCTGCAGGCTGTTGGACACCCATGAGTGTAATCCCACTCTTTATCTGTTTATTGCTTTTTAACTTTGATTGCCATTGTAAAATTTCAACAGCCTCATTCATCCAAAGCAACCCCAGCCCAACCTCTCTGGTTTCCTCCATATCCAAAGCCAACTGGGCATTGTCTGGATTACTATTCTCTTCTGGCTTCCTACCCCAAATAATTTACAAGGATTTAAAAGTACCTCTGGATTTCATTGTCATGAGTGTTATAGTGCCCAATTGTAATTTGGCAGATACAGTCCTGATAATTTGGGCCAACCTTCCATATAACCTGTTCTGCTTTCCTATTCCAGCATCAGATGGAGTTGGGCAGATAAAGTCCAGACTTTTTTATTCTGAGTTGTGCTTTTGCATAGGCATCATTCTGTGATACCAAAAGCTAGAAATTCTCTAGTTGACTACTTAACCTCACTAGATAAAGCACTGTACAGCAATATTCTGTTTGTGACTGGGAATAGGCAGGTTATCATTTCCTTATTTTCTCCTGTAAAATCAGTTCCTGTGCAAAGATGATCATATTCTGAGAGAAATCAACATTTTTCCGAGGTTGAATTTATTTACAACTGTAAACTAGTACAGAAATTTTTTATCTCAAAACCAAAAATRGAAAAGGGGAGGAGCCAGTATTCACACATTCCACAAGAGTGACTTGACTAAAACATAATTGAGTTCAATTCCCTTCTTAATTCAARGTGTGTCATACATGGTGCAATCTTTTGCATAGGAATCTTTGCATGCTTTGCATGCTTATCCCAGAATTTAGTGCACTGACTGTTTAATCAAAGTCAGTCTGCGTTTCATTTGCTYTATTTGGGTCATTAATAATTGCATCTTGCCTGAAGAGTGAGTCTCCATCTCTGCTCAAGACTGGTACCTTGTGGAAAAAATTTCTTGTCAAGTAAGTAAAACAGTTACCTGAGAAGAAAGGAATAAATATATCTTCCAACTTTCTAAAGCTAAGATTGSAATTCAGTATTGGTTTGCTAATCCATTGGTGTCTTTGGGCCAATTGCAGCATTTTGTTCCAGCAAATCCTCCTACAGCTATTGTRCCTTGAAAGCATTAAAATTCCGATGATAGATTACTTTTGCTGTATGATTAGCATGTAATTTTTCTGAATCGCTCTTCATTCTTCTCATATGTCATATAAGAAGACCAAGTATATAAATTTTGCATCTGAATCACAGTCCTGGTACCAGGTAGCTAGATTTTTAGAAACTTTGGTGTCTACATTAGAAATGTCAAAGTAGGGTTTCTTATCTGATATGGATACTTAATTCAAACACTTAATCATAAATTACATCCCTAAGAATTCAATTATGTTGAATTCAACTCTGCTAAATCCAAAAGCTCCTGTGAAAGGTGTTTTGAAACAGTCCAGTTATTCAGGTTTCTCAAGATTCTGTATTGGAAACAAAACCAATTGCAAAAGTTGTTGCTTAATATTTCACAAAGACTTTCTAGCACCTACTTCAAAGGCCTGAGTCATAAAAGAGTCTTAAAAAGGTCACACTTATTTGTAAATCTATTTAATTTTGTGAATTACTGATAAACATCCACTAAAGCACTAGACAACTTCACAACAAATTAAAAGCTGTATTRCTAGTCTGTGAAATACAGGAATTAAATAAATTCAATATATTAAATATAGTTTGCCCATACTGACCCACCAAAAACTAATCACGAACACAAAGCACACAGTTACACGTTTACCACTTCTACCAGAGAATAATGGCATACACTGCTGAATGCACTACTAGCATTTCATTTCTGTAGGAAACCGGAGGTACAAATGCTCACTTGTGTACTCAGAGCTTTGAAGTTCACAGAATCTTTTGAGCATGTAATTGGTAGAATTCAGTGATTCACAGCTTTCTAATTCAGTTGGTATTCTGGCAAGTTATTAGCCAGCTGCTGTTCACTGAAGCAGATGTTATGAGCCGTGCATAAAATTGTCAAGGTTATAGTTAGTACAAAGAAACTCTATCCCTCTCCTGTCAGGATTTTTAACAAAACTTSCACTGACATCATCAGAAGAATCAGCTTCAGAAACTGGGTATTACTCAGCCTTATTCCCCATTAGTTTGTATTCTTTCTTCTTTCATCTTCTCAACCTCAATCTTGCTTGTCATCTTAATGCAGTTTGTGTTTGATTTGCCAGCTCTTAACTTCTAGTTGTCTTTCATGCTGATTACTGCACTTGAAAACYTCCTTCAGTTAATGTTTTTCACCTTTTCCTTGTGTTTCTTTTACTTTTTCTGACATAAAACTGAGAAAACAGTAGGAGCCATTTTTTCTGCTTTCTACAATGCTCATTTGGCATGTTTCAAAAGCAATAATAGAATAAGCCACAGCTTAATAGTTTAGAATACTTGTTGAAGCCCAGATATTGCTTCCTGCTTGAGGCAGGAAGTAGGATTTTTCTTTGGTAGATTTGTTCATTGGAAGTCTCAGTGTGTGTTTCTGTGTCCACTGGGTACAGTATGGCTGGGACTGGAAAAAGAAGCAGTATTATTTCACTGAAATCTGAGATGATCACTCCAATATATGGCTAATGCTTGCTATAAAAACATATTGGAAAATGATAATGTGCGAGATAGATWACAAGAACTGAAATTTAGAATTGTAACATTAAAAATTTAGGCCAACCACATTTTACCTAGAATTGTTTTCTTTCATTATCAGTTATTATTCTTTCTATATTCTTGTAGCTTAACTATAGAGTAGTACAGTATGAATTTGAATTATAAGTTAATTCAAGTATAAAAATGTGCATTTTCTTTATCTAGGGCTTCMCTGAACATGGATTAATTTGATCTACAACTAAGTACTTAGTTGCTGTCTAAAGACTGAAAGTATTTGCCCCTAAAACCACTGCATTGATTCAGCTGAATTAACTAAGGAGTGAATTTTCTYCTGCAGTCTTTTTGGATATAGAATATGAATGAATATTGGAGACCTACCACTAGGCTATTAAGTATCCTCACAGCAGAGTAATTTATTGATATGCTTTGTTAGTGTTAATCTTCTTATTGTTACTATTTACTTATTTTTAATTTTTAATCAACAAAACCAGGACAGTCCCTTGCATAAAGTGTCATGCTGCCTCTTTCCTTTGTATGCTTGTATTTTCAATAGGCAATTATTGAGGTACCTGATTTGGCATTGGCACATAACTAGACATAATCAGTTTACACACTAATTGCATTCAAACGTCAGGTGTGCTACTGTGATTGTCTTTTACATAGGCAATTTAGAAAATCCTAAAATAAATATATGCTGCTTATAATGTCACAAAATGACCTTCTGCTGSTTATTGTCAGTCAGAGTAGAAAAATGATCTAGCTCTTGAAGTCCTGAATGAATGAGACAGAATGACAATGATCTCTTTGTGACTGATCATTTTGATGCTAAATATGCAAAATGAAGTCAATCACAATACATTTGAAATTAATTGAATATTAATTGAATGTTTTTTGAAYGGAATAATTTTGAATATTAATTCAATATTCAAAATATTGAATTAATAAMATTCAATAACTTTATTAATTGAAGAAGTAATGAATTTATATTCTAAAAATTTTGATAATTTGAGTATGAGACTTGATATGAAGTCAGATGTTATTCTAAGATGATTTAAAGAAAAATCTCTACACATAATGAACCCTTGACTTCAAATGTAGATATGTAAAATACGTGGTAGAATAGAGGATGAATGTTTTGTGTTTGGAGAGAATGCTAAAGAAGGAACAAGAGTATGTGTATATGCAGAGAGGCAGCCAAAATCTACAGAGGCCATTTGAAATAACCAAATACTAACATATTGGTTTCTTTGGGGTAAATCAGTAATGTGTTTTTTATAAAACTTATTGGAGAATCCTGTAGCACAGTTCTTGGTAGTGGGCATATATTGGAAATTACTTGAAAACTACCAATAATGAAGCAAAATATGGTGCTGGTCTTCCAATCTTACACTTTCCCACTAGTATTAAAAGATCTCTAAAAAGCATTTTACTTGAGCATTSATTTTGCTTTCTGCATACTAGATTTAATTATAAAGCTATGAGCAATTTAAAATATTTTATTTTAATTGAAATATATTTTCTAGTGGCAGTTAAAAATTTAGTCATATAACTTGCTCTTGAAAGCATCTGATTGCCAAAAAACTACTTTGGTAATTGCTATGAAATTTTTATCATGAATACACAACATAAAATATTTATTGAGATAAACTACAGACTGCTATTTCCTTTTAGTACTCTGAAATAAAAGTCATACAATCAATACTAAAAGTAGTATGAAAAATTTCCTCAAGCAGTGAATATGATTCAAAATTATTAAGATGGAAATGAGCATTTTTTCCTGGCTTTTTAGTGCTTTAAAATCAATATGCCAACTTATAAATGAACACAGTAAGAACTAGCCATTTTCATTGCTAACTTCCTTAGTCTTTTCTTCCATAGTGAAAGCAGTTGTGTTTCTTGCACCCTTGAAAGTACAGAATAATGGAATMATGGACTATAGAATCACAGACTCTAGAATCACAGAACAGTTTGAGTTGAAAGGAGTCATAAGGATCATCTAGTTCCTATCATGGTCAGGGATGCCTTCCACTAGGCCAGGTAGCTAAAAGTCCCTTGAAATCTTCCAGGCATTGGGCATCCACAACTTCTTTGGGCAAGCCATTTTAGTGTCTCACCATCCTCATCATAAAAAAAGCCCTYCTATGTCCAATCTAAATATACCCTCTTTCAGTTTAAAGACATTCCACCTTTTTCTTGTTCAAAAGCCTCTCTCTGCTTTTCTTTCAAGCTCCCTCCTGTATACTGAAAGGTTGTCTAATCATAAGTACTCAAGGTTCTCCTTTTTAGCGTTTTCAAGAATGTGTGTAATATTTCCTTTCTGCAGTCCTTGGGATCTTTTCCTGACTGCTGTRACTTTTCAAATATGATGGAGAGAGGTTTAGCAACTGCATCAGTCCTTCCTTCTGTGATCYCTTACACATGGTAATCAAGAGGTCTTGCACTCTAAGATTTCCTTAAAGAGCTGTCACTTTTGTTCACCTTTTCTGTCCCTGAGGGAAGTTTCCAAGGGGGTCCATCCAAAAATTCCTCAAAGAACTTGAGGTCCTAAAATTCAGACTCTTGACTCTACTCTTCCTCTTCACATGTCCATTAAGAACATGATGACCAGGGCATGGTCATTGCAGTGGTCTTGAAATCTCTTATTAGTTCATCTGTATTGGCCAGCAACAGGTCTAGTAACACTTTACTTGTCAGACTATCACATGGATTAAAAAGTTATCCTTGGTGCAGTTAAAGAGTCTTCAGGAATGCTTACAAATTGCTGTGCTGCTTTTTGAGCAGATGTGAATGCCCTAGCAAGTTCTATGAACATGGCTCTTCCTGTAGGTGAAATAAGAAGGGTTTGTCAGTATCTTCATCAGGCAGCTGGTAGTAAACACAAACCAGAAGGCTTTATTGGCTTAGCCTCTAATTCTCATCCACAAGCGCTCAACCTGTTCATCACTGTTTTTCAAAGATAGCTCTGTGCAATCAATTTTTATTTTATAGAAAGCAATCCATACTCCAATCTCTCCTTCTTTGCYTGTTCCTGTAAATTCCTTGTTTACAACTATTGCTTACAGTGCTCCAAGCCATGTGATTCATCYCACCAGGTTTCAGTGCTAGTGATTAGATCCTAGCTTTCTAGATGCACAGTGGCTTCTATCTTCTCCTGATTTTTTTACTTATTCTACTTTATTGGTGTAGTCATTTCAGTTGGGTTATTGACTGTGTCATCRTTTTAGAGGAACATGACCTAATAATTCCTTTGAGGCATTTCACAGGTGTTTCTAATGCACCATCATTCCCATCCTTCTTTACTCAAAASTATTCCCTTCTCCTTGTAAGTCCAGTTTAAAGCTGTCCTTATAAGCCTGGCTGATTTGGTGAAGACTTTCCTGCCTGATCAGTACACTACTGCTTCGTACGTTTTTGAAGTACAGCACAGTAATTCATTACCCTTAATTTTTCTTTATAGCACAATGTTAAAAGCTTCTAAATATATTTTCCCTACACACTGATAAAAATGAACTTCACAGAACATTTATTCTATTTGCCAGATGGCCAGTTGCATCCATCTATGAAAGGCATGAGCTCCTTTATCTGGAAAAGTTTTGTTGACTAGTTTTAAACTCATAGTTTCATCTGARATGATGTTGTTCTCATTGTTTGGTTTTCCATGTTGAACAACAAAAAAAAGTTGCACATATAACTGAATGCTGGAAAACTTCTATAGGCATTGACAACTACAGGTTTGAATAGATGCAACTGAAGTTTATTTTTATTTCAATTTATAGGACTAAGAGACCTTTATGCAAAAAATATTCAATTTATTTAATTTACTAATTCAATATACCCTCTTAATGTGTAACAATATATTGCTAGAAAGCAGCACAAGGCCAAGAATGTCCAGGAGGAGAACCTGTATAAGCATGGTCAGGTGCTCCACTCTCACTGTATTCTTTAGATTAGTACACTGACATTAGATCTTAATACATTCACAGTGAATCACAAGGGTTTTGGCTACTATAGAGTATAARAAGTTATGTAATAAAACATGACAATTGCACAAAATGCCTTGTAGCAAATATTAGCAAATAAAGTGCWGCTTCTTTTCATATAACAGAATTAATTTTCTGTCAGTTATTTGAGCATGCTTAGTGAAACAAGCTTTCCTAATTTGAATAAACTATCCTTTTCATAGATTTTCTGTTATTAAGTATGTTGTAGTTAATCTCTGTCATATACAGTAGTACTAAAATTAGGATATTTTACATTACATGGCTGGRATGTTAATCAAGAGTATTTTGCATAAAAACCCCCCAAAAAAGGTTTTATAGAACACTTCCTTTGATTTTTTTTTATTTTTCTGCATGAAAAGTGAATTCCATTAGATGAAGTATTCGTAATTGCTAAAAAGAATATTAAATCAGTTGAAATATTTTAATCTAAATTAATTTATATATTCCTTCTCTATTTGAATGGAAAGTAATTTTAGCTTAACTGAACACTGATGCAGATATTAAAAAGGTATTTTATTTTCAGCTGTTTCAATATAAATGCAAACGTATGTTTATTCAGTACACAAGTCAAGGCTAATGTTTCATATTTTCAAATCAAAACTTCTTACCTTCATTACTAAACTTCTAATGCCATCACCTGTAAATTCTTCGTCTGCAACAGTGCTGATAATTTACGTTCTGTGCCTATTTCAAATTCTTGAAATTAATATATGTTCTGCTAGACAATCCAAAAAAAACCCAAAAAAACCCACCACATCCAGAGGATTCAACATTGATAAAGATCCTATGGCACTTTCTGGTACTTTTGCTTCATATTTTTGTGGGTTCACCCCARTAGACAGCTCTGTACCACAGTTCCTTGTTTATTATCCCCCACCCTGGCCTCCATTGTAACAGGGGAGGTGAAAAGGAAGAGCAAGAGCCAGAAAACTCATGGGGAGTGATAAAAATAGTTTAAAAAGCAAAAGTAAAAGAAGAAAGAGAGTGAAGACAAAACAAGTGCTGCAAACACAATCAGTTGCCACCTTCCACAGATAGGCTGATACCCAGCCAGTTCCCATGTGAAAGACAGCAAAACTCCCTAAACAAGCTTTCCTCCATTTTACTACTACATTTTACCGTGACATTATTTGGCATGGAATACCTCTTTTGCTAATTTGGGTCATCTGCATGGTTCTGTTCCCTCCCAAACTTTTTCATACCCCCAGTCTAATCACTGGTGGAGGGCAGAGTGACAAATACATGGCCTTGATTCTGTGAAAATGCTRTTCAACAAGAGCTAAAACATTAGTGTGTTACCATAATTGTTTTGGTTAAAAATCTAAACACATACAAGCTGCTATTTAGAGGTTTTAACTCCATCCCAGCTGAATCCATTGCACATRTGTGGGCTATATTCTGAATAAAATATAAATCCTCTTTCAATACCAGTACGTTATAACAACTTACACCAAGAATTTTTGTCTGGACAGGACCTAAAAGATTAAAATATTATGAAACATGAAAGGAATAGAAAACTGCAGTTATAAGGTTATTTCTAACAATATTCCTGTGACAGTCTCTTAAAACAAAACAAAACAAAACAAACCCTATTTTGGCCAATGTAGGTAAAAGTTTAATGGTCCAGGGTCTGGATCATATGCTACAATTTTAACTCACAATTGCAAAAGTTGAAGCACCCGTCCAGAGGCTGAAAATTTTAATTGGCTTCCTGTTTGAAGGTTTGATATTGCAAATAACTGAATAACATAGAAGCAGACATCAAAAGTTATRACATTCTAGCTGAGTAGCAGATATTTTCTGTGTATATCTGCAAATGTCCAGTATTTCATGTTTGACAATGTCATTGCTAAATCTCAACCAGATGGAATTTGCTTGTAGYGTGGGTCCAGATGGGTACTGACACATAGCAGTAAAGGGAGGGAGTTTCCTGTATGTGAGATGATTGCAGAAATGAAGACAACCTTCTGTTGTTTAATATGATACTGTGTTACCAAGCTTCAATAAAACAATACTTTAAMATCCATTTTAGTGGCTCTTCTGTACATATATTCCTGTGTCAGGTACTTCTGTGGTATCCTTTCAGAGCACAGATCATGAAGTAAATGCAAACATGGAACAGAATTTTGATTACTTCAAGGCAAGGTCTTCTAAAGGTCATTACACAGTGATTCTTATGTTTTTCTCTTTCCCTTGTGTCATAGCTTAACCCCAGCTGGCAAATAAGCACTGCACAGCCACCTGCTCCCTCTCCCCCAGTGGAATGGGGAGAAGCAGAAAGGTAAAAATGAGATCACTCAGAGGCTGAGATGAGCAGTTTGATAATTAAAATAAAATAAAACAATGAAGAAGAATAATGAAGTTGATGAAGGTTCTAGAAAGCATGTACTATGAGGAGCAGCTGAGGGAACTGGGGTTCTTCAGTCTGGAGAAGGCTCACAGGGACCTTACTGATCTTTACAATCACTGAACAGGGTTGTARTGGATTGAGGGTCAGTCCCTTCTGACATGTCTCAAGTGAAAGGACGAGAGGAAATAGCCTTAAGATGTGCCGTAGGAGGTTTAGATTATATGTTAGAAAAAAAAAAAAATCACTGAAAGTGTAGTCATACATTTAAATAAGTTGCCCATGGTCACATTCTCTGGAAGTGTTCAAGAGGTGTCTAGATGTGCCACTTGGGCATATGGTTTAGCAGTGATTATGATGTTACTAGATAAACAGTTGGACTAGATGATCTTGAATGTCTCTTCCAACCTTGCTGATTCTGTAATTCTGTGATAATCATAATAATAATTTTAATGAGAAACAAAATACCAAAGAGAGATAAATAAAATCCAAGATAAACACGTGATGGAAATTAAAACATTTCTTCACTACCAAGAAACAAATGCCCAGCCATTCTCCAAGCAGTGACACTCACACCAACCTCCYTCCYAGTTTTATTGCTRAGCGTGATGTCAGAATAGTRAAGAAAATCCCTTTGGTCAGYTGGGGTCATCCATCACAGCCTTGTCTCCTCCTATCTTAGAATAAAAGTGTAACTAAAGCTGGAAAACAATTCTAAGATCATCAAATCATAGAACATGCTAACCCAACACTGGGATATTTACAATGAAACCATACCCCTAAGCACCATGTCTATGTCATGGCCTTGTCAAACCTCATATCCAGTTTGTCCAGATCCCTCTCTAGAGCACYTCTTGTGCACCCCTAGCCTTCTTGCTGATGGGATACCATGAGAAGCAAGCACTGTTCAGCAATAACAAAACTATCCCTGAATCATCAGCACAGTTTTAGGCACAATTCCAAAACGCAGTCCCCATACCAGCTACAATGAAGAAAATTAACTAATTTTATTCTAGCTAAAACCAGCATTCCTTGAAAGATCTTTCACATTATCCTGTAAGAACTCCACTTTTTCTTATCAGAGGTAAGTATGGCAGAAGCATTCCACAGCCACCTGGTGATGGATAAGTCTCCAAGGTCTTCTTCATCTCAGAARCTTCCGGAACTGGGAATTCCGTAGGTCCAAAACATTTTTTTAAGTGGTCTAAGTGTAAACTAATTTTCACTTTTCTGACATTGCTCAAGCTATTGTGCCTTACTGGACAAAACTGACAGACAGCAATAGGAATTTTAAAAATATTCTTAGTCTTGTGAGGCCTAAGTCAGTTTAGGGCATACATGAGAAAAGAAAAACTTATTCTAGGAAATAGTTTTATAATAATATCTGAATATTGTTTGTGGGCAGTGAAGAACAAGTTAGCTAATTTGTAATAATTATGGCAAATAGCCAAAGTGTACAATTATATTCCTAAATATGAGGTAATCTTACCACAGCACTGATAATCAGTAGTTGCCTCAAAACAAGTAGAAAAAAATGGTAGCAATTGCTTAAGTACCTGTAAACTGATATCTTSTACTATTACTATCTAGACAAAAGGTAAATGGGAGCTTCTACAAAGATGCCACTATAGACTGGTATTGTTGGTATAGCTATCAAAATATTTAGAAACAAYTTAAATAGCTGAGAAGATATTCTGGGTTTGAATGTAGCAACACTTTACAGGAAAATTCTGTTAACCTMTAGCATAATGAAGTTATGAAGAAGAAAGTTGATAACAGTGGCATTGCACTGACTAACAGTGGCATACAACCACATGAAATCATGACAAAGGGATTTCCTGATATAAGAAAAAATAAACTGGTGAAATTATTTACAAGTGAAACCCAGAGATATTCTCTTTAAAGAAAACTGTCTCATAGCACTTTTTCGTACCTAATGGAAGTCCTCAAATCACTGATAAATATGTCAAAATTTGAATTGTTCAATTAAATTTTTTTAGATTTCAAAAATCATCTATTCAAATAACTGAATGAAAGAGCATACTTTGTTTCTTTGTAGCCCTGCAGAATATTTAACACTTCTAAAAGCATACACCTTAAAATCTGCAGGATCATCTTTGCCACACCTTTGAAAGGGCTAGACAAGGTGAACTCTGTCCAGAATATGTTGTTTTTCAATAAATCTTTTTAACATCGAAGAAGAAAATGACAGGTATAAAATACATAAAGTGGATAGAGATTATTTTCTGAGGAAGTGGACACTTGCCATCTTAGCATCAGTCCTAGRCACAATTATGTAAAGTTTACTAGAGAGTTTAACTGCTAAAGATAGACAAAGAAATGCTGTGATTAGTGTTAAGCCAAACATCATTGTGAGAAAATAAGTCTCACCCAACTAAATTGATCTGTTGTCTGTAAAATTTCAGCAYAGTACACTAAATCTTTTAGATCAGTTTCAATTGTGAAAACTGCACTGTCTGAACCAGCTAKTTGGAAGATTAATGTGTCTATCTATCTTCTCTCTTGGGCATATAGCTAGATAAAGAAATAGAAAGTCTACCTGGAAATGAATGTATTTCTGATTCCCTGTGAACTGACTTGAAGTAGTAACACCTGTGGGCTATGTTATTAACAGACAGACAATTCAAGGTAGAAAGTGGCCACATAAAAAGCATAAAGGTTCACCCCTTTTACCAGCAAAGTTTGACTTGAATAATGAATTCCCTTCTATGTGAATTGAACTGTCCTCCTCCCACAATTAGAATATATTCAGAGTCCTGATCCTTACCTATATTTTACATTTTCATTGTTCTAGGTGCATCAGAGCCTAACAGTTTTGCAAATCCCACTGACATTGCTCTAAAAAACAATTTTTTTAAAATACATGTCTGCTTTCTAGTATAAATCATTCCTATGAGTAGCTGACTTTGTAGCTCTATAATAGAAGAAAAACAAACTATTAATGTGAAAGATCAATTAGTTATCTTTTTTATGAAACTTCTGTAGATACTACTCTATAAAGAAAGGTTAGGTGGAATATTATGATACTGTAACACTAACATGAAGGAAAATTCAGAACACTAAAATGTTGGTGCTTTGGTGTTTGATGATACATATACAGATGGCCATACATAATGTCATGATTTCTGATTGGAAACAATCTAGTCACCTGCGCCCATTCTTGATTTAAATATCTTAAAACTGCTGACAGCTGAATCAGCAATGGCTATAAGCAAAATATTAATACTTGAGGAAATTACGTCCTTCTGAATGTCATGTACTATCACAAAGTATAAATAATAATTTATACTGCAAAAGAAACTCATGCTTCTGAACTGCGATCTTCCCCCAAAAACTAATGGAAAACAACATTAATATTCATTAAATGGTTATTCCTTATTTAGAGCAACTCCCACAGTTCACTGAATTTTTAGACTATAATATTCTTGCTGTAATTTATGCAACTCAGAGTTATAGTGAAAGTATAAGGTGGTGCACATTAGGAATATTCACTAGAATATATTAAAGTTTACATATATAGTGTATATATATATATATATATACATAATGATGCTATATATAATAGGATATTACAATATAAAATATGTCAAAACACTAATTTTTAGACCAGTCAACAAATAAATATATTAATTATAACTGGCACTTTAAGAATGCAATATCCTTGTTGCTGTATTGATAAAATGTGACAATTAGAAGCAATATTTGTCCTGTTTATAAGACTCCAGTACTTTGTTCCTACAAGAAAATCAAATCTACAACATATTGACCAATACATATAATGCTACCCAGTGTAGGTGTGCTTTAGTATTAAAATATTTATTATTGTAATAACATTATATTTCAGATTGCAAAACAAAATGGATAGCACCCAAGATACAGACAGCTTTACAGTGTTTTAAAGCACCAGCAATCAAACAACTGCAACTGTTCAACTTGAATGCATGWTTGCTGTTTGCAAAAGAATAGTGCAAAAATTTTCATAAAATGTCCTGAGTCGGAAGGCACCTACAAGGATCACAGAAATTCAGAGCAATTAATGTTTTCTAACATATATACAAGGTTCATATTTTACTACCCTCCTCAGAGCTGAACCACAGCCAGGTGAATTTGGTTCTGGCCCTAAATATCTCAGAGACAGTTTTGTATTTTTGTGTTTGAGGTACTGAAGATGGTTCCATACTGTTACATCCCAAATACCTCTACAGAAAAACTACCAAAATTTCAGTCAAAAGAACTCCTTGAAGCAATCCAAGGACAGAGTTCTCATTATTTTAAATAAATAAGATCTTAGTTATGCTTTACAGGAGTCCAGGACTAAGTACTAGTAAAAAAATTATGATTATGAACTGTGAATATTTTTAAGTATCACAACAGGAAAAAAGAAAATACAAATGTCAAAGAAACAAAGTTTCTAGGGTAAGAAGTAAGATGAGATTGTCTTTTTGTTGTCTCTGTAAAGGGCTTTCCTGGAAGTTATACATAAAGAATATGTCTAACTTTGAGTAACTGAAATACTTTATTTATAACAATATTTATTTATAACAATAGCATTTACTAGATCAGAAAAGAATTGATTAAGATTGTTAAAGAAAATAAGACTTTGTGAATACTATCTGATAGATAATAATAGTAATTAAAATTAAAATGTTGGAAAAACTTAACCCTATTATATGAAATTGAAGTATTTGTTGTATAAAAACAGTCTTTATAATAAAAGAGGCATTCAAAGTTTTGTTTGTTTGCTTGTTTTTGGGTTTTTTTTAAAGGAAAATAGCATAAATATCTTAAATCTAAATCAAATTCTAGTCCATCTTCTTATTCAGCATAATTGAGCATATTCCTTTTCTTCATGAATATATAATATAAACCAAAACAAGCAGAAGAAGCTGCAATTTTCCTGAATCACTACAGCATTTCAATGACTGACTAACATTCCAAGAAAAGTGTAATCTAAACATTTCAGGGACAAATGGAGTAATTAATAGCTTTTATTCACCAGCATTTGCTGACTTGCTCATGATGTTGCAATTTGCTCCAGTGTTAAAATGTTGTTGTCTATTTCTCTAACAATCATAGTGATCCTTGCTTTCACAGACAGTAAGAAAACTGTGATTAATGATGTGAAGTTAAAGATGAGAGGAAAAAAATCCAAATTATTTAATTCAGAGTCCCTACATTTAAAGAAACTAACCCCTCAAATCATCATTTATCTAATGGTACATATTCCTAAACCTGATTAAATATATATTATATTATGTAAATAAAATATAAAATTCTTATTATAGTGTGATGGAAGAAAATCAAATCAAAATCAAAGTCATGAACATCTTCAGCAAGCCGAAGAAGGAAGATCTGGGTYAGCAGTTTTAATCACCTGGGAGCCATAACTGGGAACATAAAGGACATCAGTATTCATACAAGCTGACTGAGAACAGACTGGATGGGTTTTGCAAAGGCAAGGTATGCCTGACCTGCCCCGCTGTGTGTTGCAATGAGATAGATGATTCTGTGGGTAAAGGAGGGGTAAGTGTGCTCTTTGACAGCAAGGCTTGTAGTCAGCTTGGCTTCAGGGATTGGATAAGTGGCCAGTGAGGTCACTCATTGTGACCTTATGGCTGGGTTAGAAGTTGTAAAGGGGTGTGATTAACGATTCCAGCTTTTGGCTGCTTTCTAGTGGCATTACTCAGGGATTGCTACTCAGACCAGTACAGCTCCATAACTTTGTTGCCWTAACTGTTTGCAGTACTCAGCAATTTAGCAGCCAATACCAGACTAGGGGGAGCCAGTAACATGGTCCTATTCAGAGGAACCCAACCTATCAGAAGATATAGCAAAAGAAAGATCATGAGTGTCAATGAAAGAAAATGCAGTCTTTCATGCAGAATTAAGTAATTCAGTGCAACAGGACAGATTAGGTGCTGTGTGGATAGCAAGAAACGTTACAGAGTGGGATCTGGTAGATCCAAACTGAAGGTGAGTCAGCCACATGCAAAGAAGAAAGYTCACCACATACTCTCTTAGGAGAAGAAGTAGCTAGACAGTTGTGGAGAGAGATTGTTTCTTTCATTTGGGTATTTGAAGAGCTGTACCTAATTTAGCCTCCTCATAGTCAGAAAGTCCTGGATGAACTTGAGTTAATCCAGCTGGGTACGATCAAGATGATTAGGGTCCTRGTGCATGCACCATGTGAGGAGACACTGAAGAAATTCAGTGTGTTGAGCCTTAGGAAAAAGAAAGCTAAGGAGAGACCTTACTATGTATAGTATATARTGGTATAGAGAAGGTGGAGACAGACTGTTTTGAAAGCACAAAATTMTTTTGTGATAAGACCAAAAGCAACAGAGACAAGTTGCAGCACAGGAAATTTTGATTAGAYATAAGGAARAAACCCAAACATTATTAGCCTGAAATTGGTCAGATKTTCCTGGAAATGATGGAGAAATCTACATCCTTGGAGATGGTTTGTACTAGGGACAACCCTGAGCAACCTGCTTCAGTTGGACCTGATTTGAGGTTTTACAATATGCCATATTATGCTTTCTTTCTGAAGCTTCTACAGAAATAATATAYCTAGAAATGAGTATTTGTTCTATTTTTATGATCTTGCAAGGGCTAAGTCAGGATTAAAAAGCAATTTCAGTCAAAAACAATTTCTTTTCAGGTCTGGGAATTTTAGAGGATTGAAAAGAAAATACACAAAATATTTACTTCTCTATCACTAATAAGATGCGATTAAAGCCTGAGCTATCAGAATTTTCTATAACTAAGTTGTCACTACAAAATTAATAGCTTAGTTTACTTTCTTATAAAACTGTAATAAAATTCCAAGGTGTAGGTKACTTTAAAGCAAATCAGGATATTCTTTATGAAAAAAAAATCAGTAAATAATAGCATATCAGTMATAATTTCATGTATTTTTACAGGGCTAAATATTTCAAAACARACAGAATAATTTGACAATATCAGTAAGAGCTATTAAGAACATATATTTTTACRCAAGAGATAATATGAAATGTAAAAATAGGTCCCACTCTCTATTAATATTTCAGTATTGGCCACACAATTTACACTTTTTATGTTGCTTGGAAATAGCAGTTTCTTTATCTATTGAAATTTGGAAAACTGGGATAGTACTGATTTTATAAATTCTTACTTTTTGAAATTGYTGTGTGATTAAGATTGGTAAAACTTCGGACTTTTATTGAACTTAGACATTTTTTCACTTAGACTTAGGAGGCAATAAAAAAGCCCCAGTAAAAGCTGTGATAGGCACAATATTCTTTTTATCAACTTGGCCATCTAAAAAGTCATTGCAATAATCTAGGGATTTTGAGTGACTGAGATTGTGTGAAAGAAGCAATAGAGTTTATGGTTCAGTTGGGTGTAATTTTTTAAAGCAACTCATGTATTGTACATATGAAAAAGGCACAGCTCATCATAATTGTATATTGAATATACTGCACAGTTTTATTATATACAGTGAATTCATGCAAGAGTGCCAAATCTTTATATTGTCCAGTTGTGAAGTAGGGTGGGATCATTGCAAATGGTTAAAAAAAATCTTAAACAATAAAAATGAATTTTAATTTTTAAAAAATCTAGTTTTACAGGAGGTTGTTTTATTTTTTCCTGATCATTGCCATCTGGGATTTATGGTGTATTATTTGTTTGTCTGCAGTATTTTAATCTYTGACTGTGGGAGTGATTTTCCATTACAATATGCTAATGCTTTATGTGCYAGTGATAATGACAAAACTGTAGATCTGGGAGTGCTAAGTTAACTATCTTCCTTCTCATATTGGTCTGAGATTTAAGACCTAGTACCTCAGTGTAGGACTGTCCCTAAACTAGGACAAAAACTGACACTGGACAATAGCACTGGAAAATTTTCACTCTGAATTATTTCCTTGCTCAGTGTGGGTAAAACTCTGCTCTGCTCTGCACTGCAATGAGAAGCAAGTTTAATRTCTTTACCATGTTAACCTTAGTCAGATTTTATCAACTCTGGCAAACTATCTTGTTGCAGAATGCAATATTAGTAAAATATGACAATGAGCATTATGCTGAATGTGTTTTATCCCTCGCTTAATCCTAAATCACCAGCAGTAATTATGGTAGCCATTTCTTCCATATGAATCACACTCTTAGTTTGTCCTCAGACATGTACTTTTATCTGTATGACATCATTTTATGTGATTWAAAATAGCCAGCAAAGAAAGAACAAGGGTAAAGCTAACAAAGTAGTTCTCCAGCATCAGAGAGTCTACCTTGCCAGCCATGACAAGGGAACTTTTTAYCAACAGAGAGTAGAAAACTCACTTCCAAACAATCCCTCCCTTGCAATATGACCTGGACAATTAGTGTTTCTGTTAGTTTATTCTGTGATTTATAAGTAAAATAGGGTGAAAGACCTTACTTTTCCTCACCTAAATTTGTGAATATGGATGAAAACCAAGGTGAATGTGTAAAATATTGCTATTATTCTCATTATCAATAATGAAAGTTGGATATCTGAAAAGTCTTGCACTACATAAAAGTTTAAGTTGGAAAGAACAGGATATCTATTTTAACTTTCAGGGGGACATTTTTTATTTTTTTTTTCTGTATTTCAAGGACCAAATGAAGCCATCTTTTTAATAAGATTTATGTAGCAAACAGTAATTGAACTCTCAGTGTTTGCTGAATACTTTCTTTAATGGGTTGTAACATTCCTTTGACATGTAATTAGTCAATTGCCTGTATGATGCTACAAATTCTCCTTCAGATAGCATCAGTAGTTACTAGTCTATACTTGAATTTTGGCTTCAGAAATTGAAATTACGCTTTAAGGGAAAATGTAAATGAAGGTAAAGAAGGGGAATTAGGGGAATGCTGATGCCCTACTGTATATACACTTTTCCCCTCTTWTCCTACATTAGAAAATTTTGTTCTTCATCAGGAATTTATAAAAAACTTTCTGATGATCTTCACTCAGTTGCAGAGCAGTCTACTGAAATAATCTAATAGGAGTCCCAAACCCTTTTCTCCTTTTGACATATTTTGTGGATTAATTGTGGAAACATTAAAATACATGCAAAATTAAAACACTTGCTTTGGATTAGTACCAATACTCTTCTACTTGATGAGAAGGAGGTTGRTCTTTTCTTGTTTGGATGATTTATTTTCTTATTCTTGTCATTATCATCATCTTCATTGTCATCATAATCATCATTATTGTTGCTATATAATAATAAAAAGTACACAGCTTACAGAAAAAAAAAAAAAAAGACAAAGGAAGTGCTCTACTGTTCTATCTTTTAAAATGGAAGTAAGCATACTGCTTTTCTCTTCCTATATTATTATAGTCACGTTCAACTCTTTTTTGGCACTGTATACACTGCAGTTTGTTCTTCACATTGTGTTTCTTCCTGGCTAAACCTTTAAAGAAAACTACCTTAGGTGAAGATGTAAGATGGTATGACAAGAATATATTACASACATAGCCAAACCAGATATTTTCCTTTCAGCTGATAGTCAAAGATCTAGTAGCAAGTAAAACCAAAATCCATCTGAATTTTCTCTATCCTAATTTTCACCTWTGTTTTCTCTCTCATTTGTTTCATAAACTACTTTCCACTGCTTCTTTGATAATTTCAATCTCTTAGTTCCCTCTGGATGACTTTTTAATTTCCTCACAACTTTTTTATGAGACAAAATTAGAATATCAATTTCTCTGTGTTCTTCACTTATTGCTTGGAGACATGTTAGTATATTTTACTACAYCCTATGTAAATGTGTAATATCACATAGTGTATTTTTATACTCCTTATTGTATCTCAAGTCATGGAGAACAATTATGCCTTTATGTCTGGGCTCACCATTCATGTTAAAGGTTAGGCTTCCACTGGGCTTCTTTAATAWTTTTATCAAGAATATGGTAGTTAATGCTACTATATTAGCATGACAGTATAAAAATTATTTTATAGTTAAAAGCTGAACTTYACACATCCCCATTAAARGGCAAAAAATGTTTTTAATGAGGTWATGGACTAATAAAGTGTTAATTGAAGCTACATCAGCAGGTACTTTCTAAAGAAGTGAAGAAACTATTAATATACTTAAAAATGCATGTGCAATGCAAAAAATAYGTATATTAGTGGGTCCATAGCCCTGCTCACTTGTTAAACATACAAATGTTAAWGGTTTTTCAAACTCCTGTCATTTCTGAGATTTTCTGTGACCTCTGTGATTTCAGTACTCTTTTGAAATTAGTCACCCCTGAGCTTCACCATCCGTTGACAATGTGCAGTTCAGATGTATAGCCTAATTCAGATCCCTGAATGAAATGTACATATGAGTCATCATTTGAAACAATACCTTTTAGTCTTAGATCACTTGCYACTGAGATCTCCTACATAACTTTTCTGCTCTGTAAACTTTCAGAGTTTCAGATGAATATTGCCACTTGATTTATAACCATAATTAAAGGAAGCAAATACTTCTSTCTTTAGTGGTGGAGCCATGACTTAGAGACAGCTCTGCCTAAGTGTRTTCAGTCAGCAGGGATCACACCCACCATGTCCATAGAAAAGCTGCACCCAGGGAGCAGGATCAGCCCAGGGTGTGGTGTGGCAGTTCAGACAGGCATGGTGCAGATCCCTTACAGGCTCTAGAGTTCAATTTGTGTCATCACCCTCCTCACAGAAAGGATCAGGTAAGCTCAGAAAGGGAGATAGGCTATTGGAACCAAGCTCTGACCCCTCTGAACTACAGCAGCCAGCAGAAGCAATTCAAGATCAAAGGGACCGTCTATCCACCCCTCAGCAAGAAGAAGGCAGCAGTTGTAAAGATAGGAGTGAATGGAGGGTAGTTCATATTCATGGTAGAAAGTGAAATCCTTCTTTGSCCACCTCACCCCTCCAGACACCTCTACACAGTAGGTAAGAGGCTTTGTACATGGCTGAGTGTTGCACTTGAAGAACAGGGTGCCATCCAGAGAGACCTGGACAAACATGAGAAGAGGACCCATGGGAATCCCATGAGGTCTAACAAGATGAAGTGCAAGGTGCTGCAMTTGGGTCGGAATTATATCAGTCCATGTGGGTAAATGACCAAATCAAGAGCATCCCTGCTGAGAAGGACTTGGGGGTGCTGCTGAATGAAGAGGATGAATATGACCTGGAAATGTGCAGTCACAGCCCAGACAGACAAAGGTGTCCTGGACTGCATCCAAAGCAGCATGGGTGACAGAATGAGGGAGGTTTTTCTGTTCACTCCACTCTGGTAGACCCCCACCTTGAGTACTGAGTACAGTTCTGGGAGCCCCAGCACAGGAGAAGAATACTGATCTGTTGGAGGAAGTCTAGAGTTGGCAATCAAAATAGTTAGAGGGATGGAGCACTCAGAAAAGGCTGAAAGATTTGGGGTTTTTCAGCCTGGAAAGGAGAAGGCTTTTTAGAGGTGACCTAACTGTGTGAGAAATGGTACCTGAAGGTACCTTCTGGTACCTGAAGGAAACCTGCAAGAAAGACAGAGAGTCAACAGTTAGAAGAGCATGTAGTGACAGGACAAGGGGGAATAACTTTGAACTGAAAGAGAACAGGTTTGTATTAGGGATTAGGAAGAAATTCCTGATACAGTGAAACATGTCCCTGCCCATGGCAGAAGGGTAGGAACTAGGTGTTATTGAAGTTACCTTCCAACCCAAACCATTTTATGATTCTATGATCAAATTCTTGAGTTTGTTTAAACAGAACATTAACTAACAAGACATCACCAACATCTAACTTGCTATATTTGTCTCAATGCAACAGTGTAATATTGTCCCTATCTGCATCAGAAAATAAAATACACACAGATTTGAATATAATAATTTCATGGTCATTCATATGCAAGATTCTCAGATGCTTTCAAATGTTGAAAACATTGAAAATATCTTGATTTATTGAAAAATGTACTGCATAACTTTACTTGTCCCAAATTTCTGACTGCTACTTTCATATGAAAAGCCTTGTCTTATGATGAAAAATGCATGTTTGACATTACATTACATTAGTATTTAAATATTTATAGCTGAACTTGTTTTGGGGGTTAAATTCAGAAAATACCTGCTGGTGGTGTGTGTGATACCTGTAATGTCTTTTTGCTCAATATGATTTAGCACTAMCAGATTTATCCAGCACTTCTACCTAATTATACTTGAGCTGTCTCAGTCTTGACTGATCGTTTGGGTAATATTAATATATGAACGGTGCAGAATTTTTATGAAGATAAATCCCACTAAAGCTGACATTTTATTAACTAGTTCTAGAAACTTGTTGGATATTGCTTCTTCTCTGAGGAAGCTAATTAACTTTGTTAAATATTATCATACCAACATCCTTGAATGTAAACACTTCAGGTGTTACCATACATTAATTTATAGCCTGGTCAACATTTACAATTGTTAACAAGTTTTATTTGTATTTTCTGCTTAGTATCATCATATTGAGTTCCCTGATCAATAGAAGCCTACAAGGTATTAAAAATTGCTTTTATTATCCTAGATGTTAATTRTAACAATACTACATTTTGCTATCCTGTGCTTTCTGAARTTATTCTCAATATATCAATATATCATGKTGCTTTCAGATTTCTACTGATTAGAATTTTTTATCCTCTCATTTTACTTACCAGATCTGCCCCTTGATTATCTGAAAAATTGTATACTGGAGACCTTTTTGGGGTGGTGTAAGGCCATTAAAAGATGTTTTCTCAAGCWATTTTTGTAATTTATTTATGTCTCTGAATATTTCCCCTTTGAAGAAATTGCCAGCTTCRTGATTTGTTTTTATGTTGATATAAATTTGAATCTGGAATTGAACTGGATTAGGTTCATGACCTGTGATTGTGAAATTAGGTTGTTATTTAGATCCAGATAACTTAATCTCTTTCAGTCCTTTGTCCAAACTGACAAAGCATATGCTTGATAATGACTTTAATGCTGCCTAAATTATAAACTGGCTCTGGTCATGCAGTAATACACATAAAGAGTATGAACACAGCATGTATGATTCTGTCCAGTATGCATAAAGTGTTCCCAAAGTAAACATTGGAAAGCTATAGCAAATATTTAATAAATATTTAATACAATAATCAATTAAATTATGGATGCAACAACTAAACTCAGTGGAACAAGTAGTCCCAATGAAGAAATTACTTTTCAGAAAAGCTGCTTTTGATGGTATTCCACCACTGGATGTTCACCAAACTGATGAACATAGGTCCCATGCACTAGCCCACAGATGTCATTCTTTATCATTAGATAACCCATTTAGTTATCTTGGTATAAAACAAATTGTATTAAAATAACTTCTGAAGAGATACTACCATGTTGCAATGGTGAAAACTGAGAGTATGGTCCTATCTTTCCTTTTCAGTCTCTAGTAGTACGACAGAATAAATCTATTACATTCTAGATAATCTCTTCTAATTAAAACTGAAGTAGATAGAATTTGTTTCTGTTTAACTCCAGTAAATCTTCAGTTTATTTTCCATTGTGTTTAAGGATATCCATTCAGACTGTTCTTAGAAATCTCTTTTCTGGGAGTTTTAACCAGCCCCTTAAAAGTATCTCCTTGAAGAGTTTAAATTTCTACAAATCCTTTAGCATTTATCACACTCTCCACTCKTTTTGAGAAGAATTCTAAACATTTTCAGCTAAATCAAAAGTTTTGATTCATGCATCAGTCTGTCCCTGTCTTTTTGAGTGGTTTCTGTGCTGATAATTGTTTATAGTTCTCKGAGTGCAATAGCAGCTGTTAATTTTACTGACACATGCACTATTCTTTCTTACTCATTATACGATTGACGAGAAACTCCTGTTTCAGATTATGCTCTTTTTGGCCCAGAAAGATGAAATGCATTTTCTTTAAAAAAAAAATAAAAAAATAAAATAATTCAGAAATGTTAAAAAGTAATTGTTTATGTCATCAGAATGAGTAACACAGTCTCTGAAGTAGCACTGGCAATCTATGTAAGATGAATTGTTTAGTTACAACTATTTTTCAAATACCATGTTGAAACTCTCCCTGGTAAACCTTGCACCCAATACTTATCTAACTTTACTTAGGTGAGACAGATTAACATAATCTAAGATCAGCAAATCTTTATCACTTAAGAAAGATTAAATCCTTTATTTTCTGAGAAAATCTAGCAGATCTTATAGCTTTCAATGTACTGCTGTAGTTCAGAATGGTCACTTCCCATAAACAAAAATCACTGAATTAATAATCACACATCTCCATACTGTGTTAAAATTATCCTTAAGGACTGGTCTGCATTCTATTTCCTGCTGTACTACAAGAAATACCAAATGAAAATGCTATCATTTATTGAGATGGTTTATGTAAACTGTGTCTCTGTAGCAAATATTACATGTACCTTGAAAACCTAATTTTCAAAATGTGAAAACTGCTGAAATTCAACCTAAAATTTGGGATGAGTTCTCRTATACATTTAGCATCTTTTAGAGAGAGAAAATAGAAGATATAATTTATGAATACTTGCTATGAATAACATGGTAATAGATTTCAGATGTGATAAAGAATAAATTCATGCAATATGAGTGAACAACGTAAAGAGAACAAAATTTGGGGTTTGTAACATAACTCCTATTTCATAAATTAAATAATATCAATTATAATATCTCATGAGATCTATACTGGTTTTAGTCTGCATTGCAGACAAGATAATTATAGAAATAATTGTGAAAGCCTGCTACTAGTTTTCCCAGTTATATTATTCTTTCCCCGTTTTTAATATGAACAGTACAACATATTTTCAGAAAAGCATATTTAATGAACATAGGGCTTACTTCAGATCATGTGCCTGAAATATAAACTTAGATTAAAAATTTAAATAACAGTTTAACCTTTAAATAGGTGTTAAAAGAGAATTGAAACTTGAAGAATATCTCTGAAAATTTTGTCTATCTTCCTTTGGTTTCAACTGAATTTCTCACTGATATGTTTATAATTGTGTTCAATTTGACTTTATAAATATAATCTAGRTATCATGTTCTATAATCAAATTTATAAATTTCACTCTTCTGTTGTCTGTTCACCTGCATATGTAAATTCAGGGGTTGATATTCCGTTGTATAGAATTCTTCCCTCTACGTTCAGATGGGTGAGTAAGAAACTTGAAGGGCAGTCTCATCCGAATATGTAAATTAGGGTTTTTTTAATAAAAGGTATTTGCCTTGATGAAATGTTCCTAAATACTAATAATTCCTGTTGAAATACACAGCTAGAAAGAAAGAACTCATATCTTTGTGCTTGCAGGTATTTAGATGTGATATGCATGATTTCATTTTAAAAAATTAATTATTTCCTGAGACAGGTACTGGAAACATGTAAAGTCAAGTACAGGGAAATTAGGAAACAGAACCATATGCTCTRCATATTCAAACCAGATATTTTCCTAACCATTTTCATTATGGTAGATGAATATCTGCTCTGTATTGAGTGGCCYGGTTTCATTTCTTAGCCCAGATGGATTTTTAGACACTATGTCTAAAGTCAGAAAAAAACTGACCAATAAGTTCTAAGCAATGTGTCCACAGTCACCCATTGGAAGTGTAGAAAATAGCAATTCTGATTCCAAATTCCAGTTTCAGGGGGAAATTACAACAACATTCACAGACACAGCAACAATATAACATTGACATAATCAATAATAACAGTAATTATAAATAATGTATTCAAGCTTTAGATGAGAAATTCCTTTCTGTAAATATGCATGACACTCTCCAAGTAAGTCAGTGAATAARTGTCTGCATGATGAAAAGCAAACATGCCTCTCCAGAATTCAAAACCACTACAAAACTAGTGATGAATCTCAACACTAAAATCCACCCCATCATCACCCAAGCTATCCATAGAAACTTTAAAAGTTAGAATTTTTGGCATGAYTAATGAATCTATGAGCCATGACTTTATGAAAGACAAATTATGGACATGATAGGGCAGATGTAAATTAGAATTGATTCAATGAGGGACAATGAGAGCCGACAGAGGCATGTGTTGAAAAAGGTTTGTTTAGACAAAATAATATTTTATTAAAAGGCCAACAACACACACACGCAAAAAGGAAAAAAAAAAAGCTTTCAACAATCACTGTCAAGTAAAATCAAAACAAGCCAAATACAAAACCCAAACATAAATGYAAGTATTGTTTATATTGGTAATAGTAACATAGGAAGCAATTACCTTTGTTCTGAAATTTCAGACATATATAAATTCTGACTTACTACTTGTTTTCCCCTAAAATAGCTGTCATGGTTTGAAAGACAGRTGTCTGCCAGGRAAAAGCCAGAGCCTCCCTTGGAATGGAGAASGTAAGCAGCCCCCCTCCAAATTATTATAAATTTGAAATTTAAGGGGCTTTCAGGCAAAGATATGGAAATAGGAATAACAGCTTTTAACTAGGAATATTAGAAATAAAAATGTAGTAGTACAAAACACAAACAAAACAAAAAAGAAAACRCAGACAGAGTCAGAATACGACCTGACACCCTGTTGGTCAGGGTGTTGGTAGCAGTCCAGTTAAGACCTCCTGRAGTGACAGATGTGGTTCTGTTGGAGCAGCGATGATCCTGTTAGAAGGGTGTRGTCTCTTTCTGAGGGTCCAGTAGTGATGAGATGGGTCTGGTCTTCCTCTGGGAATCCAGTAGAAATAGGTTGTCCTGCATTTCTGACTCTCAGGTTTTATCCAGATGGGAATGCTTGACTCCTCCCACTGAGTGGAGCATTTCACAATGAAATAATGTAATTTCGTCAGTCATGCAGTGAGCCTTAATTGGCCTATTAACAGCAGGTTAGCCCTGGAGGGAGGATGGGTGATGGAAGAGATAAAGAGCAATGCCCCACCTGGTTYTAACAGCTGGCCCAGTAAAAGAAGACACCTCCCCCCTCCCTCCTGGAGTTAGAAGAGATAAAGAAAAACACCTCCCCAACTGATTCCAACAGATGGCAAACAGAATATATACTCTTGGTTACATTTTGCATTGCAATCCAAGACAACAGCCKMAACTCTCTCTTAATATTTACACATTTCACAGCATCATAATGAAGACAAGCACATAGGCATGGAACCTGGCTRTGTGGATTACCTCCACAATATCTATAGGAATAAGATTGCAAAGTAAAAAGATCCAGATGCTAGGGACATCAGGGCAAAATAAGGCCTGCTTCCTGATACCCTTATATAAAATCAAGCRTCCTCTGAAGTGTAGTTCCATCTCAGTTTTCAGTTGTTTTAGCTTACAGAAGTCTTTGTCTAAGGATAAATAATTATTAGGATCTGTCCTGGTTCATATAYGACACTGTGTAGAAATGTGGAAAAGATGAACTGCAGATGATGTACCAAATCATTCAGAAAAAGTCCCTGTTAACAAAAGTGATACTCCTTGGTTATGAAATTTTCCTACAGCTAAGAAAAAAACAGTGTAGGATTTCCCTAGGGAGACAAAAAAAAGCTGTTGTCCTATAACTTAGACATTGCTACAGYGCATTCAGCTTCCATCCATTCTCCTGCTTTCACATCTCCCACTGGCTGAATGYTTACATCCTCTTTCCTTCTCCTTTATACAGGCTTTCCTTCCAAATTAGCCTATACAGAATCCTTCGGTCAGGACTTAAAGAACACAGTCAACTTGTCTCAAATCACTGTCACAGGAGAAAGTCCTCACAAGATAAGCCACCACAACAGGCACAGATSGCAAATAGGCATTAATTTCAGGTCTATAAGAAGGTGAAATATTCRGAATTAGCGCACTGGRTAAGATTCTACTGTGCAGACTGGGGGAAAAGCATGGAGGCAACAACAGGAAGATGCAAGGCCTGGTGAGGCAGATCTGAATAATCTATTCGAACAAAAGTTCACATCATGGCAAACTGTGGAAAGGAAGCAACTGTTTATATACATGCATCCCAAGTTGTAGGAACGGCCTATATGCCTCCAGAGTAACCATCCCTGGAGGTGTYTAAGAAGAGACTGGATGTGGCATTCAGTGCCATGTTTAATTGACAAGGTGGTATTAAGTCATAGGTTGAAATTGTTGATATCAAAAGTCTTTTCCAACATAGTTGATTTTGTGATTCTGTGACTTGGACTCTATAAAAGTGGTTTCTCCAGAACACTCTGGGAATCCCATCACTGAGAAGACCACAAGAAGGGCCAGGGGAGACAGGTTGGTGACTATAATATCTCTCTCTCTTTCTCCCCACCCTATTCCTATTTCTACCTCTCTCTCTCTCACATTTACAGTTAAATTCAATCTGTACTATTGACTTTAGCATAAAGATCTCTTAATTCAGGCAGTCATCTTTTAATGACCAAATCCTAAYRTTATTCCAGAGGRTCATAACAGGAGTGGGATCATAACATTATTCCAGAGGAATGCAGTACCTTCCCAGGATGGCTTCTCTCTACTGCCAAAGAAAATGCTGCCTAGTTGGCTACTGCATCATGACAAGCTGCACTCATACAACATTGTCTAATGTTGTGCTTAAAAAATGCACAAAGCTACCAACAGTTCTAACCAAAAACTATAAAACTCGATTTTCTTCACTAATTTCATAAGATGGCAAGAACAAACACAGTTTTCASTAACGGCTGCAGCCTTGCATGGGCYCCTCCATAAGCTGCAGGKGAGCCTGTTCTCCCACAYCTGSAACACCTTCTCCYSTCCTTCATATCTCRCCTGTGTCAGCAAAGATGTTTTTCTCACTTTATTTCTCCCTCACTCTCCTCTGCCATGCAGCATGTTGCCCTTCCTAAATCTCTTTTTCCCCAGTGCTGCCCCTGCCTCAGCCATGGCTCAGCCACGCCCTGCAGTGGGTGGTTGGATCCAGCTGGAACTGGCTGTGTGTGGCTGGAACCAGCTGTGTTTGGCTGGAACTGGCTGTGTCCTGCTAGAACCRGCTGYRTCTGGCTGGGGCAGCCCCRACCTCCCCTCACGGAGCCCCCACAGCTCCGCATGTGACACCTTGACAAATAAATGCAATGAATTTGAAAACTGTAGTCCTCTTTTGTTTGTGGAGTGTCTGGATTAGAAGTAATAATGAAAAAACAAAACAAAACAAAACCCCARCTTTCCTCCACMCCCCTTTYTGTGSTAGTTGTTCTTGMAAAATATTKATGAAATAATTGTTATTTCAAAGCTCTCCCTGTAAGTCAAAGATGACCCATGAGGTCTTTATGCTTCGGGGAACCCTTGCACATGATTACTCCCGATATATTTATTATGTAGAAACTATGTATCAGAAGTGAACTTCTTCAAACCTCAACTCCCATTTCACTGCAGTTGAGACAGGAACACTTCAAAATCCTAAAGTAATTTTATTTAAACAGAATCATCTGTACTTGTGACAAAGAATTCCAGTATTTTCTCAGACCACAAACTGAGAAAGGATGTTTGAAACATATAGAATTCATCTTCATATCTCTTTTACTTTTTTCCTCTTTTTTTTTATGAATAGCTCTTTTTAACTTAACAAACTGTGCCTTATTAAAATTTAAGAATCATTGCAACCTATTTACAGTAAATAATGCATCATCATTGTAGCATTGTGCTAATATGGTATCACCAAAATTATTTTCTAGTGATGAAATCATGTAATACATCAGTAAAATGCTCCAATTGTTATTATATGTTTATCTTTGATATAGTATCACTGGCATAAACAGGTTCCAAAGAAATAATTGATAGCATAATTCTTATGATTGATAGCAAATAATTGATAGCAAATAATTCTTATATATATATAATTTAAATTAGTTTCTTTTTGATTCATTTAAGTAAAGAATCTGGAAGAGAACAGATTTGTATGCAGGGGGACATAGCCTTCATAATAATAGCAATAATGATTCAGATTTTAACAGCTGCATGAAAATATATGCTTGTATTAAAACACATGAAAGAAATTCTTTCAGTGGAGCAAGTGGAGCAGCTCCAGCAAAAAAAAAAAAAATCAATGGGTAAATATCAAAAAGCTTAATGGCTTCCTATTAATTAAAGTTTTAGGAACTTATATATCCTGAAATACAGTAGCTGAACTTTATGTGTATACATGCATATATGCATATACACAAGTTTTGCCAGAGCAAAACTTTGTGTATGTGTGTGTGTGTATGTGTGTGTGTGTATGTGGGACAGTAGCTTGCATATTTTAAACTGTATAAATCCTTCAATTTCATTTTTATCACTCTTGGGTTTAGCTTTTAGAGTTCAGTTTATTAGATTAATTTTCAGGCCAGAAAATGCCATTTTGAAATGATTCACCAATCTACTCAGTTTCCAAGAGAAATACATCTTCCTTCCATATAATTTTTAAATTTTTCTCAGCAGCATCAGAAACAACAGAAAGTGATCAAGACAGGAAAYGGACAGGAAAATATCCCTCTACGTAACCAAAGGTCTGTTGGGGAACAGATGAAAACCTGGTGACTTTTAAAAAGTTGTAACTGCCTTAAGACTATACATAGCCTATCTTTTGTTTTATCACCCAACATTCTATGTAACATCTTCTAAATGTACTGATAATGTTAGGGCTCAAACTTCAAATGAAGCCAAAGACAGGGAGCTCACATTTCAACCTTAACCAACCCGCAGTACAAAGGAAACTATGCCTTGGAGAACTGGTTCTTTTCTTGCCTTCTGTTTAAAGGTGTCTTGGCTGACATCTGTAGGCTGGARTCTCAAAGACTGGCCATTGAGCTGCATTTCTCAAATTAAACAAAATGCTAGTGATACTTTCCTTCACTCCTGGCTTTGCAAAGAGTTAGCAATCAGGAAAAAAAATCAGCAGCAATTTCAGCATTATATAATCTCTACCAGTCCTAAAATGATACCAGTCAAGATATAAAATAAAATYTAGGCTTTATGTATGGCTCAGATGGTTTATTCTTGAAGATGAGTTTTGACAGAAAATTTCCCTTCACTAGGGTCAGTCTCTCCTCTTGCCATCTAAACTCACATTCAGAATTTCTGACTGGTACATTGCATGTGTCTGTATTGGAGATGAGAACTGACTCCTGATGTCTACGTACTCTGGATAAAATTATTTGCTGTACATCAAACTGTTAATTTTCTTGTTTTGGGTTTGGTTGTTTTTTGTTTTTTTGGGGTTTTTTTCTTTTTTTTTTTTTTCCCTGTGTCCAGAGGGTTTTATCTGAAGTGAGGCAGACTTACTGTAGGTGACAGTAGGGTGACACTTACTGTAGGTCCTTATTCATTCTTCTGTGAATTAGCTTTGATATTTATAAAAATAAGAAAATACCAGGCTACAGTGTCCATGTGGTAGCTGTTCAAACAAAGCTGCGCAGTGGTCAAGCTTCAATAATAGCACCAGATTCCCCCAAAAGCTTTTGTTGTTGGGTATGGCATCCCATGGTGTGGAATGTATTTCTGGTCAATTTGGAGCACTCCCATCCTACTCACTGAGCAGGGCAGAGAGCAAGAAACAGAGAAGGCCTTGATGCTGTGTAAGCACTGCTCAGAAATACTCAAAACATTGCTGGGTTTTCAGCAGTGTCTTTTCAAAAGACARCACCAGTGCAGTGGTGTACAAAAATSTTAACCCCATTCTARCCAGAGACAGTACAATTCTCTACCAAAATCCATATAAAATAGATGAAGGATGATCATCCATGTAAACTATGCCTATATAGGAGAGTTTAGATTCAAGACTGATTGTTTAGAGAGTTTAGATGCAACACTGATTGTTTTCAGCATCACAAGGTTTTAAGTAGATAAATATTGTCAGAGAATCTGTTCAAGAAAAACATTTCTGAAACAAAGACTATAAAGTCCATCTCAAGGCCCTTTAATTTAAACTGCATGGTTGATGCCTGCCAGCCCAAATAACCTTGTTACTCAGARCCTCACCGAATCTGTCTTTTTTTCTTTTTTTTTATGTAACAAATAAGAAATACACAGCTCATTTAAGTGAGTGTTGACATTAGTACTTATGTTTTTGGTCTGCAGTCTCCAATACATTTACCTAAAGGACTTGACTACTTTCGGTAATGTTACAGGTCCACCAATCAACTTTTGTAAAGTAGTTATATAATTACATTATCCTGAGCATACAAGAAAGAATGCTAATTGTATCAGCTCATTAAGCCTGTTTTAAAATAGGTGACACCATATATTTTGAAATAAAAAATATATTCTAGCTGTCTTTTTCTAGGGTTTTTTTCCTACTGCCATAATTTCCCAGGGACTAAAGAGAATACTGAGGAAATTTATATTACACAAGATAAGTCAATGAAAATTAATTGCTTGTGTACTGCTGTTCTCAACTGAAAACAGAAGTAAAAAAAAAAAAATTTAAGAACATGATAGAAAAATGCAAGTTTTTTTATAAAATACTATAAATTAGTTTAATTTTGCTGTCTGCAAAATGTAAGATCTGTAACTGAAAATTTATAATTTGCATAAAGACAATTTGAAAAAAGGAGACTTGTACTGATTTCAAAAGGACTTAATGAAAGGACAGTAGTATGAAAAAAACCTGATCCTAGATAGGTTCAGAAATTTTGAAGGCTGCTGTGCAGAAACAAGATAGTTGCAGTTAAAGTTTCCAACAGTAAATTTTAATAGCATTTATATTGAAACTAAACCTAATTGTCCTTTCRGCTGCTGCCTGTGACTGTATTCTGATTTGTGCTGATTTATAAGTTCTTGTGACTATCGAGCTGGTAGAGTATGTTACATCTTGACTGAATTTTATCTATTTTTGTTAGATTCAAGACACACAAATGTTTTTAGATGGAATTCTGCAATGCACCTAATCCAAGGCATAATTTAAATTATGCAAATGTTTCCAGAAAGTTAGTAAAAATGCTTCACGCAAAATATTTTTCTTTAGTCCCTCAAAAAACCACCTAAATTCTAATAAATTTTGGCAGTGACTATAAATTAAATTGGAGAATAAATAGGAATAGCAATATCACAGTAGAAAAAATTGCTATTATGAGTTCCTTTACCTGATACAGAAAGGCACAACCCTGGATGAAAATTTTTGCAGAAATGTTTTCTTCACAAAAATGCTATGAAATGTTTATTTTTACAGTATCTTTCACAGAGTAATTGTCAGAACAGATAATTTGGATTTTGATTTCTTCAGTAATGTCCCATTATATAGTTTTAAGCCAATTAATTCTATATCTATTATCTATATTTACACTTATTGTAAGCCAAAGTACTATACGACTGACATAATAAATATGATGAAGTATTTATTGAATATGAATTGCAACATTTTCATTATTTTCTATTGCATATATMGAAATAACTATAAAAATAAATATTTCTGTATATTTAAATTTCCTTGTTTCTAATTTTTTWAAATAATCTCTTTTAAAGACATTAAAATTTCTCTTTGTTTGCTGACTAAAAAATAATAACTTTTATATTTAATAATAAGAGTTATTATACTCTGCAAATAGTATCTCCTTTTAATAGGTGCCTTCTGTTAATAATGATTAATTTCAAAGTGTATGCCAGGTAGAAAGGTGGTGAAAAGAAAATGGGGAGAGGTGTTAAGGGATGAYGGGGGAAGGGAATAGGAAAAGAGGGGAGGTAAGGGCAAGATGAAGGTGGGCGGGGAAAGGAAGGATGAATTTTCTGCCAGGTTGAATTGAACAATTTCTTACACTAGATAAAACAGATGGGTTTCTTGTTTTACTCCATTTCCTTAGGTATTACTCTGGCCAAAACTCCGAGTAGACTATCATGAAAATCTTCCCCACTATCAATTAGTATCTTTATATTTGCGGTGACCATTCATCATTTCACAATCTGAAAATAACAGAAAAATATTTGTATGTCACTATGGACTTTGAAACATTAAAGTATTAAAAGCAACGTCTGCTCTGCCTTTTGTTTTTTATTTAAGTGAGTCTCAGCGCTGGAAGAACATTTTACCTTGCAGGAAGTCTTTTCAGCAAGAAGTCTAGCTCCTATTTTAGGAGTCTAGAAGTGGTACCATTTTGAAGAGCCTCTTCCTTCCTTCTTGCCTTTATTATTGCATTTTAAGCCAAGATATTTCACCTGTGATTTCTTTTCCTATGTAGTACTTTAAGTCCAGACAACAGCTTCTTATTTTTTTTCCCCCTGATCTGGATTATTTCTGGTGAGATTCTGTAAGCCATGGCATGCTCAGGACAGGATTTTACAGCAGCATCATATGGTTTTAAGGACACTTGAAGTGATTTTTTAAAAATTCATTTTTAGACATAGCTCCATCTCACTGAAATTGTATTTCTTCATCATAGGGATAAAGACTTAACTTATTAGCTGCCTATCCAGTGACTATAGTTTGTTGGAATGCTGACTCAGTTAGCAGAGAACTTGATATCTTTCAAAATCCTTTTTTCTCTCTAAAGAAGTTTAAATAATTAGAATCCTTACTTCATATCTTGGAAATATGTTCATATTATATAGGGTATATATATTATTATAGAGGGTAAAATGCAGAAGRCCATAGCAGAGCCTTCTCCTTCATAGCCTGCCAAGGATGAAGATTGTGGAATTACAGAACTGTAATGTCTTTCACTAGCTCCACACAGGGGCAGTGAAGGGCAGYACTGCCCAAAATGCCAGTCAGAAATGAGGAAGTATAAATGGATAAAATTTCACAAAGTAGGGTTTCTGAGACCAGTGCTAGTAAAGATAATGCTAAAATTGTGGACAAAACTTGTACTGCTACCAGTGGCAGTGGTGGTCACCCAACCTCCAAGAATAGTATATATTTACCCATGTACCCTACTAGAATAGTCTTTGCGTATAAAAGCTAAGCTAAACAAAAGCAGATGGCCTTGAAGGTGTTTTTTCTAAACTGCTTTTTTTCTGATTCTTCTTTCTAATTTTTTTTTTCATTTTTGTCTTTCTCAGTTGTACCATTGTGCCAAATATGATAAATAACTTGTCTACTTTTCAAAAAGGTCCAGAAAAGCTACTCATACTTTTCAGATTTAGACATGGAAAAAAATTGCGTCCATTAGGGCAATCCATTTCATSCTAAAAATGAAGGCTTAAATAGATAAGAAGAAATATTTTGTAGAAGTTGGTGTCTGTCTCTGTTGATCAAGTATCAAATAAACAGTAAACACACTTGAATTTTAGAATGTTAAAGTTAGATCATAGATACATAATATAATTCAGAATTAATTATCTTCTCAGTAGGTGGTAAAGTGCTGTCATTTGGATTTAGTATGAGTCTACCATTGATACCAAAGACATGTTTTAGTTTTTATTAATAGTGCTTATTCTAAATAAGAACTTTTCAGTGTCCCATGCTGTGCCAGAAAACAGATGTACAAGAAGCTGGGAGGAATCATGGCCAAGACAGCTGATAGTCCATTCAATTGAACATTGTACTCATCCTTAACTGGGAGGAGTTGGCTGGAAGGATCTGATCACTGCTTAGGGATGAGCTGGGCATCAGTCAGTGTGTGAGGAGCAACTGTACTGTATGTTACTTGTTTCTCTTGTGTCTTCTTTCTCATTCTTTCTCTCCTCTTTCTCCCCTCCCTTCCCCTTCCCCCATCAGTAGCAGTAATACTAGCAGTAGTAAATTTTTTATTTTCATCATTCATAGTATTTCTATCTCTGAACCCATGAGTTTAAAATTTTCTTCCTTGATTCTCCTCCTCATTCCAATGCAACGGAGGAGTGCATGCCACTTTGTTGCTGACTTGGGTTCAACCCTGACAGAAGTGTTAAAGGTCAGGTTGGATGGGCCTTTGGAAAACCTTATCTAGTGAAAGTTGTCCCTGTCTATGGCAGAAGGGCTGGAACCAGATGGGCTTCAAAGGTCGCTTCCAAGACAAACTGTTACATGATTTTAAACAAAACACTTTCAGTATCATTTATAAGTGTCCAAAAGAATCTACAAAATCTAGATAAAACTACCAGATGTCATTTTTTACTACACATTGTGTGAAGTTTCTTTTTCTCTTTGTTTTGAATATGCAGTCTGGTGATTTTATTTGGTACATCATGTTCTTTTACTTAATAGAGACAGCTATTGTCTGTTGACCTTAATATGAGGGTATTAAAAACTGCTGTCATATCCCTTTCTACTCTGTACTTGTTTCTTTTCCAGATTATTGATCCTAGTTATATTATCACAAAAACTAAACTATTCCTTTGATCACTTGTGAGGTCTCTGTTTTCAGTTTCTACTACATGTCTTTTGAACTGGAATTCCAGAGCTAATTGAGTATTCCATGTTCATTTATACTTTGAATTAATAATGATGTCTTTGACATCTAGTCTGCTACATTTCTCACCTGCAACCAAAGGCACCAACATGTTTTGCAAATCTTGTCTTGAAGTACCTAACTGTCTCTGAAACTTAGATTATAGAATGTCAAAATTGATTTTTTAAAAATTGAATGAAAAATACTGAGCAGTTCTGAAACTGTTTCCTTGCTTCCCCTAGATGTCAGAAATAAGGTGTAGTATATTAACTAGCTTATTTGAGGAAACTCATGCCCAGAGCATTAGGGGTTATCCATTTGCATTGTACTGTAAAAAATTAACTTTTTATAAAGGCACTCAGTGTGTCCTAGGTGTGAAGCAATTCTCTGCATTTTCAGAGTCAAGTACTTCATGCTGAGGACTTCACACAGTATCCACACAGAGAGTTATTGGGAAATAATGTCTGTACTTTTAAAGAACAGTTTAGCTTACTGAGCAATTTCCTCCTCACTTTGGCAGCCCCTTTGATACCCAAGCAGTATGGTAGACAAAGAATAACAACTCTTGTTCATTCTAAACAGAATATCAGATAAACCACTGTGATCACAGGTGACTTCTCTGACTGTGCCTTTTCACAAAGACTATTTCTGGTAACTTGATCACATTTTTAGCAAGTTTTTGACTTCTTAAGCAACTATTTTTGAGAAACCCAGCTGTTGCATCGTGCATTCAKTTTATCCTGAAGTTTTTCAGGGTACCCTTCCTATTCCCCAGATTAGACAATACCTCCTCCCCCTCCCTTTCCCTGATCTCAGACTGCTGTCCATCTAAAGCCACGATATAAATATAAAGCGTTTCTCTGTCACCCCTGGAAGAAATTCCAAGGAATCGTTGAAGAGATAGGCCGGGATAGTGATGGCCCACCCTTCCCCGGCAGGGGTTTGACCCCTCACCTGCCCATTAATCCCAGGGCCGCTCCCTGGACCGCTGSGATTGGTGGGATCTTTGCCCCTTTCCTTCCCCCCTCCCCCGGATAAAAAGAGGTGTCGGGGGTTCTGCTGGCGGCATTCTGCTGCGTTCGAGTTCCACGCTGCTCTGAAATAAATCTCTGGATGAAACCACCCCCTGGCAGAAACAGTTTCTTTCTCCACTGTTGTGTCCTGGCACTGAGAAGGTCACGTAAGCTGTCTCACCCCACTGCACCCCTGATCCAGCGTTACCTACGGTCTGGGAGCCCGCCCGAGCTTGTCTCGGAGCAGACCTGCCCTTGCCGCCTGCCGTGCTGGGGAGAACATCTCTGTGGCACACACCACAGAAGCTGTTTTCCCTGCATGAGCTACCACAGGACACCCCTGTCCCTGCTGAGAGCACCACGGCACCCAGCGTAAGGCTTTATGTGTCTCTAAATACAGAGGTGCCCCTGAGTTATTCAGCAGTTGATGAAAAGCATTTGAGGTTCAAATCTTTGCATTTAGATGCATTAACTGATACTGGCTATGTCTAGTTGTCCTCTTAATAATTTTGGTGAAAGGAAACTTTGATCTCAAGTCATAAATATAAATTGTGAGCATAATTTTACTTTTTTTTTTCACTTTAGAAAATTCTGATTATGCCAACAAGTGAGCTATTAACTGGAATGGCCTACAGTTATTCTTTAATAACTTATTGGAAACATTTCTTAAACTTAAGATATAACATAAGCAAACATAAGCAGACAGATTTTAGAAACTGTAAGTTAATACGCCAGCAAAAAGCTTGTGCTAGTTCTGGCTAGTATAGGGTTCATTTTTGTCAGATTAGATGGCATGGGCTGCACTTTGATGTGTTAAAAACAGTATTTATAATACAGAGATGTTTTGGTATTGCTGATCAGGGCTTGCACAGCATCCAAGAATTTTCTTTTCCTTTTTCTGACACACTGGCCAAGGGGTGGGAAGTGCATGTGAAGCTGGGAAGAAACACAGCCAGGACAGCTGACCCAAACTGAACTGAGGATATCCTGCAGGTGGACCCTCTCTTCTAGGGCTAGCTCTGCCCAGAGGTGACCCTGCCACGATCTGTGGGTCAAGGACACACACACAGACCCCGGTGGGTGCAAGAGTGGTAGAAACCTTCCTGCTGCCGTTGAAGGAAAGAGGCTGACTCCTTTGGGGGTCTAAGTTCTCAGGGTTTATTGGTCTTGGCAAATTACCCTGAGATGGGACTRCCCAAAGGGAGCCCCTCTCAGGGGTGTGCAACACCTTTTAACAGGGGGAGGGACAGCAACAACAAAGCAATCAGGAGGCATYGGGGTGTGGTTACAATCTGGATAGGCATCAACTGGGAGCAATGGGGAGAACCCAAGGGAGGGACAAACTTGAAACAACAAATCACCAAGGGGAACCAGCAGAACTTTCCAGAAACAGGGGAGAGGTTTAGGGAGACAGACAGGGGCCCAGGGAGGGCACAAGGGAGATGGACAGGAGCTCAGGGAACTTTCTAGAACAAGGGGAGAGGCTCAGGGGAGACGGGCAGGTGCCAGGGGAGGGCRCATCAGGGAGGCAGACCAAGCAGAACCAAGGGGAAACAGCAAAAGGGGGTAGCTTGGAACAAACCAATACAATCAGGAAATAATAAACCCCAACAATATCCCATGCCACATACTCAGCTTATAAAATTGGGGGGGGAAGGAGAAAGCATGGAATATTTTGAGTGGTGGTGTTTTGTTTCCCAAGTCACCATTATGTGTGACAGGGCCCCGCTCTCCCAGTGTTGGGGGTTAGATTTGTTTCTTTTTTTTTTCCCCTTTTGGAATTTTTTCCCTCAAGTTGCTAAGAYACTAAGGACTGAGTACTTGTCGGTACTTAACCAAAGACAAAAGAGGCCAGGGAAGAGAAGACASAACCTGGTAACGTGAGATTTGGGGCAGCAAAGGGACAGGGGAGCTGGGGGGTGGGCACTCTTCCCCTTGGCARTCCGGAGAGAGGAAGCCCAGGCTGTTCGCTTGCTGTGGGAGGAGTTTCACTGTCACCACCGACTCCACTCCTGGAAAACCTACCACCATCTGCTCGTGTGCCCGGGGAGCTCTCCTCCTGCCCTGTTGGAGAGGGCCTGGCCCTGTCCCGCTGCTGTTTTTTTTCCGGCCCTGCATTGAGGCTTTTGCCTACRCTGACCTCACACCCCTGTTCTGCCGGGACATCCCTGCTGCTCCAGCCACCACTGCGGAACTTCCCATCTACCTCAGCACCAGCCCGGGATCTCCCACCGTTACAGCTTGGTGCCTCAGAGACACTGGGATCAGACTGCCCTGGAATTTGTGGTCCCTCAAGGTTCTTGGTTCTGCCTTATTAATAATGCTGTAGTTGTTTGTTTGTTTGCTTGCTTTGTTAGATACATATATATATATATTAGTAAAAAACCCTGTTATTCCCATTCCCACATCTTTTTGCCTGAAAGCCCTTTAATTTCAAATTTATAATAATTTGGAGGGAGGGGGTTTGCATTCTCCATTGCAAGGGGAGGGCTCTGGCTTTTCCCTAGCCGACACCTGTCTTTCAAACCAAGACATCCAGAGAAGGCTGATCACCTGCCTGGCGTTGGAAGCAGTGATTCAATTTGTTGTTTTGCTCTGCTTGTCTATATGGCATTTTCCTTACCTATTAAATTGACTTTATATCAACCCACGAGTTTTCTCACTTTTAATCTTCCAATTCTCTCCCTGATCCTGCTTGGGGGAAGTGAGTGAGCAGTTGTGGGGTCCTTTGTTGCTGCTTATGGTTGCTTGCTGGGGGGTTAAACCATGACAATGTTCCTAACAATTCTAGCCCTTCTAATATGCATAAACACATTATCTTTAAATTGTATTACTTTCATCTCATTGATAATGTCCTTTTCTTACCAAGTTTCCCTCTGAAACTTTAAAAGTATTCAGGACTTCATTTTGTATGTCAAGAAGTGCTTCCTGAATGCTATTACCTTGTTCCAACTTAGAGAAGTCTTCAAACCTTTCCAGAATTGGATGAATAAATCGAACATTGTGTGTATTAGAATATGAAAAAAAAAAACAAAAAAAAACAACTACCAAAAGCAAATGGCTTAGCATCTGAAATAACATAAACATCCTTGAAAAAAATCTGGCATTATATAGTTTCTGATATAAACAGGCAGGAGACAATGGTTTTTACTCCTTTTAAGCCTTTATTAAAAAGGGGTGTCCTTTAAGGGATAGCCTGCGCCGCCGCTTCGCCAAGGGGAGTGGACCTCTTCAGCAGTGCCGCTTGTGCCGCTGCAATGCTGGGAGTCCGTCCACGACGAGGGTTCCCAGGAACTCAGATAGGCTCGTTGGAGTCCAGGGGTGTCTCTGGTCGGCCACCTCCGAAGACAGGCCGAGTCTGGCTGGCCCGCAGCAAGGGTCCCTAAGTGGTCCCCTTGGTGTTATGGCATTCCAGTCCGCCGGGCTATAGAGCATTTTGGTGGAAATTGGTGGTTTATGGCTCGTTCCTGTCCCAGGGGGCTCCGGGCGCCCCGATTTGTATAGGGGTGTCACCTTCTCGTCGACAGACAGCTCGAGGTGGTGAGGCGGAGTCGTGGGCGGGAGGGACGTCTGCACATTGACAGCAGCCCCGTCCTGCAGCATGACGGCAAGCGGCTGAGGGGGTCCGAATGGCGGGAGCGGCTGAGGGGGTCCAAATGGCGGGAGCGGCGGCTGTGGCAGGTGAGGAGGGGATATCAAGGGACASGAGGCATTGGGACAAGAAACTAGGACCAGGGACAGGAGTTTCCAACTGGGGGAAATCAGCAGGGAAAGGCTTTTGGGGTACAATCAAACAGAACTGGGGAACGTAACCACTCCAACACGCGGGTCTACAAATCGCCGGCAAGGGAGCTYGCRGGCTCCAACAGGGAGCCCAACAAACCATSAACGGGGAGCTCGCAGGCTCCAAACACAACTCACCACCCACTGCGACCATTCAGCTATGGTCTCTATATTCATTACAGTTTCAATTAGTAAAAAATTCTCTTTAATCACTCCTGTACAGCTATTTCAATGCACTCAATAATGAACACTCCAATGAACAAGCATCACAGGAAATTTTCTGAAAAAAATCAAGGTCAAATTTGTTCCTTTAGGATATGAATTGAAAACTCCTATTTAATCCAAAAGGAAACATTTCATTTTCATGCATTAAAAAATTAAAAATGTTCACATTCATTGCAGGGCCATGGTGTGTATTCCCTCTTTTCCACCAAGGAACCAGAATGAGATATTTGAGTTCAATCTTTTTTCTAAATAAACTTAATCTATTTAGTTCTTAAAAAAAGGACTAGATTATATTCTGTAGGGTTTTTTTTCTTTGTCTTACTTTGATACTCTTCAACTTTGAAAGCCTGATTAGCTAAAGTCCAAACAATAACTGTTTCATATATTGGAAATATTGTATACCCATCAAGCTAGAGAATCACCTCCATGACTCATTATTTCTTCAATAAAAAGGAAACCTTTTTGTAAAATTTTAGACAGCTATAGCAAAGAAGACCAGTGATATGTAAAACAAACTTTTTAATAAATTAAGTAAAACACTCTTCTAAGAAATGGAAAATAAGCTGAACTCCTTTAATTCATAGACTTATGGCAAGGTCATCCTTTGTTTTAATGAGTCCCAGTATTTTTGCTTCCAACGAAAATAATTTTTTTTGATTCAAACTAAATTTGCAGACAATTCCCAGGATGGCCAAAATAATTTTATTTTGTCATTTTTCTTACATTCTTATAGGCCTTCTTTAGCATCACTTACGTCCTGCAAATGTTTTAAAATGCATAAACACTATTTGAGGGGGAAAAAAAGAATGTTTCAAAAAGTGGAACTAAAAGCTCAAATTTACTAAGTTGAAAAGACTTTGTCAGTTAAAGAAAATCTGGAAAAAAACCCCATTCTTCTACCTGTAAAACTTGAACTGGAAATCCTTTAGATTTCCAATGACACAACCTTCTAGTGTTATATGAAGTAACTTATTTCATCATTGTGATATATTTATCAATATTTTTATTTATTCCCTTGTCTTTCAGTTGCACAAATGATCTCCTAGAAGGCTGTCTCTATTACTTTGTAACATGATGCACTGTCCTCTTTAAACATACCTAGAAAACATGTAAGGAATAGAGGATTTGCACCTGCAAAATCCTTAGGGACTACTCAATTGCAATTAATTTAACTAGACACTGGATGTCAGTGTTGCCATTTTATAG
>CADDXX010000247.1:97334-107510 GCA_902810485.1 Alauda arvensis | reverse complement strand
AGCATGGTTTGCAACTTGTTGCATTTTCTTCTGGCATTATTAAGCCCTCTTATGGAGGTTTGTARTCAGGTGCAAATATTGCATTTCATGGAAGTTATAAATGAGGTAAGGGTTGATCMGGTGTCTAAAGTCTCTCAATTCCCGATTTTCATTGAAAGTGAAAAGGGTAAGACCTTGGAGAAAAGAAAGCTATAGGAAGTATAATTGTTAACTTGAAGGAGAAAGGACTGAGGGCAGATAGTATTTAATGAATGATGTTGCAAAAACCAACCAACCAACCAAATAAAATCCAAACAAAAACAAACAAACAAAAAAAAGAACCCACAAAGGGTAAAAATGCAGAAAAAGAGAAAAAAGGATCAGATTAGGAGGTATTTCCARTGGTGAGGACTATAAAGCATGGAAATAGATTGCCTAGAGAGGTCTATCATAAAATTCTTTAAGAAAAGGTTAAACAAAAATATCTGTCCAGCAGAGTGCTAATACTGCCTTGGAGCAGACTGGAGACAAAATGATCTCCTAAGATCCATGTTATGCTATTTCTCAGATCTTATTCAATTTATGTCTGCCATAATGATTGATTAGTGCAACGATTCCCAGACTAAATAAAAACCAACTAAAAAATATACAGAAGGAAGATAATCAATAAAGAATCAGTGGCATACATAGGGTCTTTTTTAATAAAGGCATACATTGAATACTTAAAATAGTTTCCTTATTTTTCCAATTTATTACTCTCATCTCTTTTCCTATTTCATTTACTCTTATGGAAATAATTTACTTTTTACTGGTGAATTACAAGGCTAGATTAGAAAACTGATGAGTTCTGTATATATATAATGGAAAAGATTGCTGAAAATTTTGGATCTACACATTGTTTTTAAAGTTATTTCTTTTTGTTCTAACTTAAAATGAACACGTAATGGAAGAGATTACTTGACAATGTAATAGAAAAGAAGTCTAAAATTTAYGTTTGTAGAGAGTATATTAAGCCCATCATAAAATTATAACCTCTTTTACAGTTTATTGTGTTCAGGTATACTTCTATACAATGCATGTTCTTACCAAAGGCTCCTAGTGTTCTTACAATTATTCTACAGTCACCTTGGTCACAAAAAGAAGTCCCAGTTGTTGCTGCAACAATATTAGATGGGATAGCTGRTAAAGGTATATGACCAATGATGTTGACCTGAGTGCTCATAGCTCTTCCTGCAGAGCACAGTAAGAACTAAACTTAGAAGAAAATCTCGAGAAGAAGAAGAGAAAAAATTATTTTCTCTTTACAAAGGAAAAAAGTAGAAAGAATTCTGCCTACCCTTGCATTGCAGCAAAGCTGGGACAATGTCAGTTTTTGCTGGAAGCTGCCTAGTTTTCTTCCTCCACAGGCTCCTTCCACAAGGTTTATGACAGTCCTCATGCGCATCTCACTGTGCTCAGATCTAACAGCAGAGCTAAACCAGCAGAAGRCAGAACCCCTTGGAGACCAAGCAGTTTACTACTGCTTTACCTGAACTTGGTCATTGAAATAATGGGATAATAGTATATTAAGAATAAAAATGTACAAAAGGGTAATTCTTGAGCAACARACTTAAGATAATGTGTTCTCAGAGAACACAAAGGAGTAATTTTAATGTAATGCACAAGTTTATTATACAAGTAATACATTTATGGTTTTGTTTTATTTTTTAGATTTTCCCTAAATTTTGGGAGATATGTAGATACTTTTTTGATGCCAAACAGGTACAATTGGATTATTAACTCAGTATAAGTAGTTAAGAGGACACTGAATCTGTAGTCTGGTAGAGCTGATGCTGCTGCAGCTGCACACSCCAGGTCTAACCAGCAGAGAGGCTGAGCATGTATTATCAGTAGGTCCATACACAAATATATAACATACGTGTATATTCCCAGAGCTGGCCTCACAGAACAWCACAGGCAGGCATGATCAGTTCTCACATCAACACAAAGAACACCAGTGCCTCATCAKTTATGATAAAGGTCTGGTATTGGGAAATGTATGGAAGTACAGTGTGCAGAAGCTTGGATCAGACACTTGGTACACYCAGAAGTTGCCCCTGTATCCCAATCTCTCCAATTATTGGCACCTGGGCATGTGAGCCCCAGTGGCTGCCAGGTTCACATCAGCGGCTGTTAGAGATCCCCTTACTCACCCATGCATACCCCTCCATTCTGCCCCAATCCTCCCCCACACCCACACCATAGATCCCATAGCATCTGTCCTTGGACACACAGGCCATCCATGGTGTTGTCCTAGATCCTCACCCTCCCCAGATTCCTCACCCTCCCCAAATTCCTCACCCCTACAGACATCTACACACAGAAATGCACATGCACATACCAGCAGCAGATGGCTGTTCCCCAGACTCTCTAGAAGGTATCTGGGACTCTCCAGCCCTCTAAAAGCCAGCTCCTCATTGCAGTGTTGCTCTGAGAAATGCAGTCCCCTCCCAGCTCCCTGGCCATGTTGTCTACTCACCAGCCCTGGAATTGCCTGAAGCCTGATTTTTTGACTTCTAAAGACAAATATTTGCAGCATGCTCACACTCTCCCTCTCTTTCTCTTTCTCTCTCTCTCATATACTAATATATGAGACAAGGAAAAGAGTATCACCATCACAGCAAGATGTGAAACAAAATAATCTATTTTTTTCCAGATTAAAATGTTTAAAAATAAAATTACATGATCAGATAAGTGTACYTTATACTTCATCTATTAGTTTATATATTTCTGATATTTCATAAAATTTAGATCAGAAGACCAGTCTCTCACAGAGTAGGTTAAATGTCTTGTCCTAAAAAATTTCCCCACATCCAATATAGAAGTCAAAGAGAAAAACTTTCAAGCCCAAGAGGTCACTATATAGATGAGGTTTTCAATAAGATATCTATACATAATATTTCAACCATAAGACTTTTGTGTCTCTAAACAGAAGGGAATCTCAGAGTTTAGATGGCAAGAAAATATTTGGCATCCATGAGGTGTTACAAAACTTATTGTAAGTCAGAGAACTGCTTAGATAAAAAAAAAACTTGTTTTCTGGAATTATGACCGTATATATACCATTGTGTAAATCTAGTAAGAGATATTCTATATCCTTGTTGAGTGACAAGAACCTTTTGAACATCTCTGATTACTGCCTCTCTGAACATCATGAAGCTGAACAATAAACTCATTAATTAAACAAATCTTTGTACAATTCTTTAGACAATGCAGTGTTGTCAGTTTTCCCAACCTAACAGAGACTGAATAAACCAGGAATAGCAAAATTTTATATATACATATATATCCAACAAGGCATGTTTTTTCTGCAGTAAAGTGCTAGAGTTAAGAGCTGAGTTATAATAACATGGTGATCACATTACTGCAGTGGTTATTCACCATACAGTGAGTTTTAGTGGTATTAGGTAGGGCATTGTAATGCTTCATGATGCTAATGCAAGGGGTAAACAATGCTTTGGAGAAAAMCATTCTTGTCCAAATATAACCTTCAGTAAAATGACTAAGTAATATTATTTGTAGTTATTTGGGGAGTAGTGAGTGAGTGTATGCTGAGCAGCAGTTTGCACCTGATGAACTGCATTGTTAMAATACAGCAAGTATCATACAAACATTACAGTAATATCATGCATGTAACAGTAATAATACAGTAKTATGCCGGTCATAATAAACTGAAAAATATTCGGAAATAAAGAGGGGAAGTACAAACTTACTGTTAAAGTATATGCACTAGGCAAGGTTGAATTCTGATTTTCTTTTGGAGAGATCCAAGGAACTATGACTTTGGGACTGCTGTCTGACTTCATCTTTTTCAATTTGGTCTGATTCCTCATGCTATTTTCTACTTTCTCCCCAGCTGAATCATGTCCCTGCAGATATCATTCAAATAGGACAAAGTATTCCTAAGGCTCACCTTAGGAATGATGCTTGATTATTTGTTGAGCTTTTCTGCTGTGGTCTGATCTTGCTTTTACTGACTTCAGTGCTTTGGAACCACCCTCACTATCAGACAGTTAAAAGGGGCCTCTTTATGCTGTTTTTTGATTTCCATGTCATGTTTATCACATGTATCTTTTGTGAGATGGATTGCATCTGTTTTTAATATCTCCCATTTATACTTAAATCAGTAAAGTTCATGCAATTTCCTTTTTGTATTGTTTTGCTCCTCCATTCTTCTTTTTCTGAAATAATTAAGCCCCATGTTTTCAATCTTTGATTTTTTTCCAAATAATAGAATCTGCTTCAGAAATTTTAAAGGTCTTCTTCAATTGCAATGATAAGAAGAGATATAAAAAGCTGTTCATTTAATTGCTCATTAAATTTTGTCATAAATACAAGCAAAATTAAATCTAATCTTCAATCTTGGGACTGAATAAATGAGCAAGACACTATTTAATTTTATAATATCAATAAGTTAATTGTAAAGTCATTGCTTATAAAAATCTAAGTTTTAACCATTACAATTAATTCTTTTAATCCAATATTAAAATATATGCTACTATGAGATCTTTATAGATTAATAAATGCAGAGTAGAAGGAGGCTTTTTGTCCTTCAAAAATAATACTGTTGGTTTTGCTGCTCATTATTATACCAATATTATCCTTCTCTCACAGTAAACCAACCCATAAAACAAATGCAGAATTTTTYTGATTTTTAGTTGTCCTTTTTTGCTTGCTTTTTAATATTTCTATTGCCTACATCCTTGATCATAATGTAGGTTTACTAAGAAAAAAATCACTGCTCTAGATGTTATAAAATCTTTACATGTTTACAATGCWATATGGTTTGATAAATGCATTGCCTAAAGCATTTTTCAATGACAGAAGTGTTCTTGAAAGAAACATTTAATGCCATTTTCTTAGATTTTTTTTCACTGTTCAGTAAAAAGCAGAGATTATTAATATATCCCTTCTAAGTATTGCATGCATAGTCTAGCACAAGACTTCTGTAACTCCTGTACAAACCGCTCAACATGAGTCAATAACATATAACCTGAAAAATACACACATCAATTATCAAAAACAAATGGCTGAGTGAAATCTGGCTGTGCTAAGGCAACACACAATTAATACACAGAAAATTTTTTGCAATCTCAAACAGAACTATTTTGCTTTTTAGTACTAGTGATAAGTATGTAACAAGTGGGGGAAAAAAGTATGCATAGAAATAGGCATAAATTTCAATTTTGAAATTGAATCAGTCATGCACGCCCTAATATGTTTGTTCTTGCTCTTCTCCAGTTAATGCCTACATGAGAKAGTAAGGGTCTGTCCATATTCTGAAGTGTCTTTTCAGGSAATGTTCAAAGCTCCCTATAAATCACATCCTGTCAGATCAAACTGGAATCAATTCTGGAAGTTCTTCTTCTAGCAAGCATTGAGAGTTGTTTTGGACTCAAGCATGCCCTCCAGCATCCAACTATTTCTACAGATTRGAAACACTAACCTTAGTGCAACTTCAAACAAAAAAGAAACTGGTGACAACCAAATGAGCTTAATTCTCAAGTAAACAGTCACCATATACTTACAGAGGTTGAACTTCAAAACAAATTCATACCAAAACAATCTCTCAGGAGATCAGAATCACATGAGATATTTTATACCCAAACCTTACCAGCAAGATGCAAAAATGACAGAGCCTGAGGTATCCAAAACTTAAAAGCTGGTAATTGCCTTACCATGATACCAAAGCCAGGGGTTAGAAAAAGGCTGCTGAAAAGGTTTCCTGAAATTATATATATAAAACAAGTCAGATTCATCAAACCTATGTAYCTCATAGGCAGCCTCACGTTGCTGACATAACTGTAGAGTTAMAGAACTTGAAGTGAAGGAGGTAGCTAAAAAATTACCAAGTGGCAGAAGGTGGTGTAAAAAAGTCTGTACTCACACCCATGCAAAATAGGAAAAAATTACTGAAGGAATTATTGAGATGAGAACACAAAGTAGCTCAGAAATTCAAGGAGAGAAGCATCAACATGGAAAGGGATAAAATTTTAAAGCAGAGCTATAAAGTGCAACAAGGCAACTCATCGAGGAGAAACAGAATCTTCCCCTCCTGACTGATACCTGCCTCACTTAGGGAGATTTCTTGCATTTCTTATCGGCAGTGTTGAAAATTTCAGCCTGGTGAAACTTAAAATTTCAGCTGTTTTCTTTGTGCTTTAGCAGCAGATAATTGCTTTGCACATCTGAGTTGTGAGGGTCCTCAGGTATGGCAAAAGATGCCCAAAAAAGATGACTTGGAGAGAAATAGAGATRTATCTCTTTTCTACAACAAAGTACTGGAGCTGAAAAAATATTGAAATGCCACGTTACAATTTAGCATAGAAGAATATGTACTTCAAAGCACAAGTAAAGAGAAATTTCAAAGAAAAAAATTTCAAGGTATTGACAATCTTATTTTGAGCTTGGTGATCTTGACTTGGTTACCTATTTTTACATAAGTAAGTCAAAGTTGTATAAAACTCATATATATATATTTTTATATAATTAATCGTTTAGCAGTATGCTGTTCAGTCAAATGAACAGTAATAGTTTAGGCAAAACACTMCAAAGACATGAGCATGTTTGCTTATGCCTGAAGCCCCAGATGGACTGTTGGACACTGGTAAAGAATGCAGGTATCTGCTRTAGGTTGAAATGTTTCTGCTGTGTGTCCTGGACAAGAGCCACTGGGCAAAGGGATTAAACTAGGGGCATACTGGTGTCAAATAAGGATCCTTCTTGTTCTGCACATTACTTTTTTTATGATCAGTTYAGGGTTACATTAATCCCTCCTATGCAGCTTAAATTGGAACAAAAAGTCATTCCATAAGATACTCAGTTGTCCAACACAGTCAAGAGTTTTTTCTGAGAGATCCAGGCTGGTCAAAAGCATGGACTTGTTTTCTTTCCAATAAAGCAGAAGCAGACATGGGACCCCCACAGTCATTCTGAATTTGATAGCAGGAGTATAATGAGTTTTGGCGAGATGTTTTTAATTTAGCTACGAAGACAAAAGACACAAAACAGGCTGTTAGTTGAGCATATCTAAGAGTCAACAGAGGGAAATATGAAACAATGGTACATATTGAGCTTTAATGAAGAGGACAAAGACCTCTGAACCCACTGATTTCTCACTCTGAACCCACAAACAGATTTCCTGTTTTACTGTCTAAATCAATCAAAGCAATTAATTATGTCTCAGTATTTAAATTATATGAAAAATTTATTATACAGTTGKTTTATGTTTATATAGGAGCTGTAACATATGCAGCTCTGTATATGTGTAAATATACATATATATGTTACTAAAAATTCATGTTTCACCATTTAATTCCACATCATATGTGCATCCAAGRCTAGAAATATGTCTGAAACCTGTTACTGATCAAATTTATTTGGTTTTTGCTCTTATRTTTTCTTCCTCTATCATACTTCCTACTCCATGCATTCTCTTGATGATCAGACTTGCAAAATAAATATGGTAATTAAAGAAAATTTAAYCACACAGATTTCTGATTTCTGTGAAAAATAAAAATTACTAACATGAATGTATTGTATAATCAGARTTACATAGAAGGAAATGGATGAGAATAACAAAAGAAGAGTTTCTGTTATTTTATCAGTGTCCTAAACTAAAGAAACACTTACTCTGGACAGAGAATTTCAATCATATAGCAACCAAAGTAGAACCCTTATGTTTGTGGGTGTGTCTGCACATGCCTGGAGAAAAATTGCAATCTTAGATATTCAGATTTACTTTCTTTGGTGTTTTAAATTGGCAAAAAATGGACTGACATCCTTTATAAGTATGTGCCATATTTTGAACTGTCAGCAGGTGAAATTATGCTAATACGTGTTCATGTCTACCCATCCTTCTAATTCAGGTCTTTATTAGAAACCTGGGTCATCAAAAATCTCTGTATTRACTGTAAAAGGAGCAAGGACCTAAAATATGTCAGTAGAGAATAAGGTAAGCTSATTCCCTCATCCTTACCTTAAAGCAAAATGCTAGAGTGATTATACTGCTTTAATGCAGGTCCTAGAATAAATAATTTGAAAGGACAAAGGTATAAGAATTGGGAACTAAATATTAATTAAAAATATAAAACTCTTTCATTTGTTGTTTTGCCTAGGCCATTTAACTGCTATTAAATTGCTGTTTTTAAARAAAAGACTGTGCAGCATAATTATGAACATTATGAATAGTATTGAAGTATTTTAGGTACTGGTATTTTAATTTTGTCCTCTGTGCAGGTAGAAGGCATAATGTCTGCCTCAAAATAATATTTGGAGATGATTAGCCTCATTTTCCTGATCACTGTGCAATTGATATTASTGTGAATATCAACAATGTTTGTATACTAAGTAAAACTCTGTATTTCATTAYCTTAGAGCACTAATTGAAGTTGTGAAATTGATTTGCATGTGTAATTTCAATTGACTATTTTTTTCTTTGCAGTAAACCTTTTTAAATCTACAACTATTTCCAGTTTATTCTTGCTTTTCAAGCTTTTCAGTAAGGTATTTTAAAATTGTATGAGCTTTCTTCATTCATTAACATAACAAAAATGCATAACCCTGACAAGGGAAACYGATCAGAACCACAGTCAGAAAATAGAAGACTGAATTCATATTGACTGTATAATAACAGAAATGATACTGTTAAAATTTTGCAAGACCTTGCAGAAATATAATAACATAGTCTGACTCAACTTACCCCCACCTCAGTCTTCTGTAGAAATGAATATAAATGCTAACAACTATGAAGATCACCCATCTCATTAAAAAAAAAAAAAAATCAGTACACCTAGGATATATTTAGCTACTTACATTTATATGTGCAATTTAAAAAGTTAAACTCTTCCCAGGTCATCTGGTWACTAGTATTTTGAAAATAAATACTTTAGTTGCTGATTAATTTACCATTCTTTTTATAAATGTATTCAAAAGTAAAATTAATCTAGTTGCACCCTGTCTTTCAATTTACATGCTCCACTTTGATTTCAAATAAGCATGTAAATTAGCAATGGATAATGGGATAAGATATGCAGTGGTGAGATTCGAAGCAACCTCTATGCAGAGTCCTTTCCATGCCTGGGCCAAGTCACTGATCCAAATACTGATGAAGTAATGGAAGAACAGTTTGAGATACCATTGAACTTTGGGTCAGTTGCTACAGAGGCAAAATGAACTGGGCAAAGGGATTAAACTAGGGTGTCTCCATAAAATCTGGAATAAGAAAACTTTGTGAATTATTTACATAGTTGTATCCAACATATATTCACAAATGATTGCACTGGATATTCAAAAGTGGAGAAAAGGGGGAACATTTTGATATACAATCTATCACATCTGTCATAATAATTCATAGTACTTATTTAAAATATTTTGTACATTTTCTTGAATGACTTATGGATGAAAACAAGCAGAACTCATTTGACCAGCAGCATAAAATGAGTGAATCACAGACATATGTACTTGTCAAACATTTCAAAAGAAAAATACAAAGTGAATTATTTAAAAAATTTGACTCAACTTCTTTCAAGCCCATACTGATAATGTCCAGAATGTGTGAGCATACAAAGAGGAAAGAAATGTGAATTATAAAAAATTGAAAATTTTAATTCTGTTATTATACTATTCAGCTTAATTTAKTTACTCAAAAATCTTACTCAAAATTTAAAGAAATATATGTAATTTGTAACATGTGAGGCCATCTGTACATCAATACAGGCAGAATAGYCATCCCTTTTTCTGCCTGTGAGGAGACATCAGCCATGAGTCAGATCTGGTCATATGTCCACTCTGTTGTCTAAGTCATTGGAATACAATGTTGTATTTCAGCTTCTTTTTCAGTCCCCTTTGACAACCAACATAGAGAAAATAAAACAGCCTTAGAAGAAGAATGTTTCACAAGGACATTGTCAAATTGGTGTTATACATGCTTCAGTCTTCTGTAACTGATTCAGAGTTCAAATTTTTCTTGAAAATGATAACTCAGGTGCCTATAAGCCCCACTGCTTTCTCTTAGGACTGATGTACAAGTTAACCCAAGACAGCTTATCAGAGGAATTACCTGTTCTTCACCATCTTGTTGTTCAGTGTGCACTGTTCAAGAAATCCAATACATTGGTGAAAATGAAAATCTCAACCAGAAAGTAGATTAATCAGTCT
>CADDXX010000247.1:85071-97218 GCA_902810485.1 Alauda arvensis | reverse complement strand
AAAATTTATCATGTCTAGTCTATAAAAATTGACACAATTATTCTTAGGAATGATTACAAGACAAAGAACTTGTCTGTATTGAATAAGCATGGTGCAGTATAGCTATTTTGTGGAATAATGGAATAAAAAGTAGGGTATTTAAATAAATAATTTCATTCAATGCTTGCTAAAAGCATATGATTAAAAAAAAAATCAATCAAAGAAATTCACGGCTTTGTTCAAAAGCCATAGAGTGAGGGACAGGAACTTTATTAAACTGGCAATTTGTTACTCAAAAGGGTCAATTTTATTTTTTTCCTTAAGTGACTGAATAGATATATATGGAGCTTCTTAATTCAATATGTCATTATTGAATTAAATAATATAATTGCTTCTTTGTAAATCTAAAATTATAGGATTCATCTTTGAATTGTTTTTGAAGTACCCTATCTCACCTTCAGAACAGTCTTTAGTTGCTACCAGCTCTGCTAGAAAGACAAGAAAAGATCAGATTCTTGTGAATATTTTTCTTTAGATACAAGTGGTACTAAGAATACACATAAAGTATTCTGTCTTGTAACTAGACCAACCAGTTTAGTACATTTTTCTTCTTTTTTTTTTTTCCTGGAAAACATAATATCCACAAAAAGACTAAAACAGACACATCATATGGACATCTCATSAATCTACCAGTAGTGTAATGATTAGATATTTTCTAATGATAAAATATATCTAATTGTCTCAATATTTTCTTGTGAATTTTGTGTTTGGTTACTACATGCCGGGGGTCTCTTTCTAGATGACCCCGGTTTGGTGGTGTAAAACGGCTGTTTTGTCACCRCTCCGCTTGGAAGAAGCAATCAGAGAGTCCTTGAGATGCAATTTGAAGATGTTTATTTTAAAGTCCTTATCTCTAAAAGCAGTCAGTCCAGCGCAGTGTTCCCAAGCAGCTGGAAAGGTGAAAAGATCCCGCCCCAGAACAGAGCCTGAACTTTTATAATCTAAATTACGCTAACATTGTTTTCCTCTAAAACCCAATAACTAGAATCCAAGTCACACCGTGAAAGCACACCTTTAGCCAATCCTAAAAACCCACCACCCTTTGCAAAAGGAAGAGGAACAGAAAAACAGGAAAATGTGCTTTTATCACATTGATCTGCCTCCATATTTGCCCCATATAAAGAATACAGAGAAATCTAAAATTAATATCTATACACCCAGTGATACAATAAAAAACACACCAATCAAACCCTCGTGTCATCCAAATCCTCAGACAGCCTTGGAAGCCGTCTCCACGGTGTCAGATCAAAGCCACTGCTGTCTTTCAAAGAGGCCGTGGAGTCCCATCCCCCACGTCCTGGCTGCTGCCCATTCAGGGGACCCAGAGGAATTCTCTGGTCTCCCACAACTACATGCACCAGGTTCTTCCACTACAAAGATAATCAAAATTATCAGTGTTGTATATAATTTTCAGTTGGCCTCCTATTTCACTACCAAAAATGAAGGTTATTTCTACCAGCACATTGACAACATTTTTGGTCCACTTTCAAAAGGTATTGCAACCTGAAATCTGTGTGGGAAAACCAGTCATGCTTATCAGGTATCATAGGCTAGATTTACTTTCCAGATGAGACACCCAATTCAGGAGAGCAGTATTCCAATCTCTCTTCAGCTACTGCAGCTGAAGTTCGCAGTCCTACTGTCCTCAAGAAACACCTGACAGCCATTATAGCATCCCTATATTTAATGGTAGTTCTTGGTTAAAATGCAACAACAAATCATCAGATTCTTATTTGACTTCCTTTAGTAGTTTCAGTAATAGTCTGATAGTAGTACACCCATCTCCTTTTCTTGCAGTCCATTATCTGTACCTTCATTTTATGTTGTTATGTCTGAGACTCATCACTGGTGGTCTGAGATTAATCACAGTTGGTGCTCCCACCTCAAGCTTCTCATTAACCACCACAAATGAACATTATAAGCTTGAAAGTTTTTCTTGATGACCCACTTTTGCTTGTTTTTTCTAAAATTCTAGAAACAGGAAGTTTAAGGAAACTAGAGAAGGAGTAACAGCACAATAAAGATCAGGGTCAGTGTTGCCCTAATACACAGATCTCATCAAAATAGTTTGACATCATCAAGAGAAGAAACATAAATGAGTGCTAGTTAATCGCACAGGTAACGGTAATTCAATAAACTGTGKTATGACAGGACAATGAATCCATCCAGTCTCCTTGGTGTTAAGTTTTGCAAGTATGTGTAAGCAAAAACACTGCACTGAAAGTGCATCATGGCAGAATTGCAAAGCCCTCTTAGCATTCTTCACGTGTTCTCAATGGACAGAACATTTTCATTTAAATTCTCATTTGCAAAATCACCAAGTCAGCTGGTTTTAAAAAGTTAATGTGAAAAGGAAAGTTCTTAAAATTACTTTTTAATGTTCTGTATTGGTGTGGGCTAGCCATATGGGGCGATTGGGTACTGTTTGTCACTTGCTTCATTTCCATTACAATAGAATTGCAACAGCAAATCCGTGCATCTTGCAGTTCAAAAAGACAGCTTTTTTTTTTTTCCTTCATAATAACTAGATATGTTTATTAAGTTTTCATTTCACTGCATTATAATAAGCTTCACAAATACACAACAAAGATAGGGTTACCTTAACAACCTTGTCATTTCAATTTTTCACACATTTCCATTGTGTGGTGCCTTCTATCTCACTGAAGTTCCAACTCATTAGCTGACTGCCATAAACTATTAGTCTGTAGCATTGCTCAGTTAAAAAAAAAATATAAAAWAGAACAAAAAAAAAAAAAAAAAGAGAAATTGCCTACAGCCACTTTCAGGCTCTTAGTGTCTACAAATTATATTTGTTCACTAGCCCAAAGTGCATTCAAAAGGAACCCCTTCCAATGACAGCAACAAAAAAAAATTCCCAAGGAAACCATTCATTAACATTTTATTTTCAAAATTAAAAGTATCACTAAGCACAAAAGACACTATTCATCTCATTATTTTTCACAAAGCCAAGCAAAATACTTCTACGCATGCAGCATATGCTTCCTCTGTTTTTTGGTACCATTAAGCTGTCTAATCTAGTGATATCTGAAAGGCAGGGTGTACTAATTCATTTGGCTTCAGTTAAAAATATTAAATCCACAAATTGGTAAGGAGTGTTAACATTATTAATTTGATAATCACTGCCAGTTGTAAAGATTGATTTAGGGGAAGCAGTATGTTGCCAAAACATGTTTACTTTGAGTAATCTCATTATACTTCGTTAACCTTTATGGTTTTTTATGTTTGGTCGGTTGATTTGTTTATGTCTTTCTTAGCCAGACTGGCACACTTAGTCCTGATTTAAATCAAATGTATATTGTTATTCCATATTTTTCTATAAATAGGTACATGTATGTGCATATTTTTTCTATAAATGTGTACATTTCCATGTCATGTACACATAAGAACACTGTATTTCATAATAGCATTTCATTAGAGTAATATTAATTTTTGTTTTCAAACCCATTTTTCCTTTTATTTACTTCAAAATAATTTTTCTATGAAACATTGAAAATATGATTGTTCTATTTTACTATATTTTTAGGAATAATAATTCTTTTACAACTAAAAGGTAGCAACACCTCAAAGGATAAAGTAGCTTGGTTTTCTACCATGTCAAAATTCCCCCCAGTGCACACATACTACCTTGCTCTAAGACTGCCATTTGGAATGATGCTGATATATCCCCTAGCCAGGGAACCTTTACCCAGTAGGAAGAATAAAGTTCTCCAGAGTCTGCACCATACAGACAGCATTAGCATGGATTGTGACAGATTTCACTTCCTCTGCACAGAGCAGTCTTGACATGAAGCACACATGACAGAAGTTTCTTGCTGTTTGGGCTTAATACCAAAATATGAGCTAAGCTGAGGGATGCTGATTCCTGGAGAACATCCACTTTCGGCTCCAGGAACAGAGATAGTTAATGTAACTGAATGCCATTTCCTTCTCCAGGTGCACCTGGTGAGATAGTGTCCTAAAAGAGTCATCCTAAGGAGCAAATTGCTCTCCTCAGAGAGAAGAAATGAGTGTAAAAAGACATTTCACTCTCAAAAAGCATGGCTGTTGGAGAGTGAGCAGGCACACCGTGTTTTTGTTGTTTCCAAGCTAACTTCTCTTTCATAGAATCATTGAATCATTAAGATTGGAAATGACCTCCAGGATCATGGAATCCAACCTTTGACAAAGCACCACCATATCAACTAAACCATTGCACTAAACTGTGGTGGTTTGAAATGCCCTGTCATTTCTTGAACATTTCCAGGGATTGTGACTCCACCACATGACTGGGAAGCCTGTTCCAATGTGTCAGGGTTTAGGCTGGGTATTACAAAAAGGTTCTTTATCCAGAGGGTGGTTGGGCACTGGAACAGGCTCCCCAGGGAAGTGGTCACAGCACCAATATGGACAGAATACAAGAGGCATTTGAATAACACTCATGCACACGGTATGACTCTTAGGGCTGTCCTGTGAATGGCCAGGAGTTGGACTCAATGATCCTTGGGTGTCCCTTACAGCTCAGCAGATTCTGTTATGTTTACTGTCTTTGTATTTACTATTGCTTCAGAGTCTTTTCTTTCAAAAATTACAGTTTCCTTTTGAAAGCAACTATGCCTCTTTCATCTATTCCTTGCTACTCAGAATCCAAGTATTTGCCCCCAGATAAGTCTTTCCAAGACTGAAATGACTTTTTCCATCCTGTGTACACTGTAACTTCTACCTTTCTTGTTGCCCTTCTCTGAATTTTGCTCCTTGTCATGCTCACCTAAGAGGGGAGGTTATATCTCTGCATTTTTTTGTTGTTGCCTGTTAGAAATGCAAGCTCTGTTAGTACCACCTCTTGCTATATGACTGTGCAGTGTCTAACATTTCCTCTTCTTTCCAGATGCCACTATGAGAACTGGAGTGAGAGGCTACTTGATGTGCTGTGTAAGATCTAGGCTTTAAAAATGAAAATAATTCTATATATAAAAGGCCACAATCACAGGTAATCCTACCTAATCAAATTTATCCAAATTTGATGGACATGTAAGATTATGGAAATCAATTAGCTTTCTCAAGGTTATTTTTCTCTCTGCATTGAAAGTATGGGGACTTCAGGTGAGAATATAATCTAAATTTTAGATTGCAAAAATGAGATTAAATGACTGCCAAGACAGTTGCCAAGTAAGGTGCCTAAATTAGTTAAACTTGGATTTCAGCCAACATTTATTTTGTCATGAGAGTATACACTGCATTGTCAAGGTCTGCAGGGAATACTTCAAAGCTCTGTATTTAGAGATGTGGTTGATACAGTCCCCTTCTTTTGGAAGGATAATGTAAATACTTACCTTAATGTTTAAACCTCCCTGTGCCACAGTAAGGTACAGGACTGATGAAGAAGAGGGTTTATATTAACCAGATTAGAAGAAGAAAAAAGTGACTTTGTGTTGTCTCCTGTGCCATCACTGAGACTGTGTGTGCATATATTTATTTAATATTTGTAATGGAAAAGTGCCCAGATTTTTGATTTTGATCACCATGATCAAATCATAGTGAGGCAGCGCAGTGCTCCAGAGAAACACATACTGTACATGGGTATGCTTACATAAAATATTGAAAAACCTTTTTATTCATACTCCTGCTATTTCAAGTTTTTTATCTTTTTCTTTCAATGAAATATAGGATTCTAATGTTTCAGGTCAAAGAACCTTAGCAAGTTTTCAAGACCTATAAAAGACAATGCTAATAAACAGTGAAAGTAAATTTTTAATTCACAATTTTCCTTTCTCCTAACAAATTTATCTGTTGAAATATGCAGCACAGCTCACTAATTAAATTCCAGATTATTAAGAGGAACCACAGTGGATATTCAAATAAATGTCTAGTGAAGAGTTCTCTCATATATTAATTTCTGGCAAATTTATTCAAGATTTCCAATGAGTTCAACAAAAGCCATATTTGTGAAATCATATGCTTAAGTTAGAGCACTTATTTTCAAACTTTTATTTTATAGAACTAAATAATTTTGAGGTCAGAAGTCTGGAACATAATAAGTGTGGTGGAATTACCATAGCTGGAAGTGTTCAAAAGACTTGTTCTTGTGCCATTTGCAGATGTGGTTTAGTGGTGTTGCCACGTCAATGATTGGACTGGATAATCTTAGAGACCTTTTCCAACCATGATAATTGCATGAGTCTGTAATTCAAAATCAACTTTTCTTATTCACATTAATTAGAGCACTTAGCTCAGTGTTCTGACATACATAGACAAAAGTTTGAATATCACTGAAATAAAATATATAGTCTCTGCATAATTCTCTCTTGAAAGAGAAACTGCAGTGATCATGGCAAGATCCTGCAAAGGTTTAGTTGTGGGTTTCTCACACATGATAGATAATTTGTTTACAAGGTCTTGACAATGCAGGGAGACTTTTCTTTCATAAAATATAAATAAAAAATGAGTAAAAGTCCTCATGTCAAAATAAGTATGAATTCAATTCTACATCTGAATAGAATTAGAATGCAGCTTTATTAAGTGCATATTGGAAATTTCAGTTGAATGCAACGAGGTAGAACTGCAATACTATTTCACTTTTCAGTCAAAGCAGCACAGGAGCAGTTCTGCTGTCCTGAGCACAGAAAGAGCACACTCCAAGAGGTTTCATTTCTTCCACAACCTCCTTTCCAGTCTTTCTCAAGACCACATGTATCAATCTTTGCCTTATCCATTTTGGACCACTGTCACTCATGATTCTTACTTTTGCTTGGCTATCTGGGTTTTTTTTTGCCTCTTTCGTTTATCTTTTAGCTTGTTGTTTGCAGACACACAGTCCTACAAATCAATACCTCCACTGTCTGCACTACTCCAGACAAACTCTGCTTATTTTCACTGGCATATTTCTGTTCCAATCTTTCCAGGTACCTCAGAAGTAGACTGCGCTATTTCACTATTTTTAAACAAAGAGATTTTAATTGCTTTCCTGTCTGAAAGGAGTGAAAGCTGACTAACAACCCCCGTGCATTCAATGATCTTGGTGACTACCTGCAAAGTGACATCATGGATGCTGGCAGCTGAACAGCATCTTTACATAATAAACCCAGGATTGTCCATGTACTCAGTACGATATAAGCTGGCATAACACTTTTGCTGCTGTATTTGTACCATCTCTCTTTCTTCCAGTACTTCTATTTTCCCTTTGGACTCCTTAATTTTTAAAGACATTTACTCTATACATGAAAATTTAAAATAGTGGACTCTGCTTAATATTTGGCTGAAGAAATTCACACCTAGAAAAGTAAGACAGCATGGTTATTACAGCTGTCAGATTATTAAAAACCATGAAATCATCATATCACAGGGAGACTTAGACTCCAAAGGTCCCTTCCAACTATCTGGTTCAACCTCCACTTCAGTCAAAAAATCAATTGGGCCAAAACCTGACTTCACTTATGAGGATATTGAAGAATATTTGGGTTTCAGAGTCTTTTGCTAAARCTCTGAATTACCACAGAATGGGTAAAAAGACCTTAACATAACATATTTTTCCTACAACTCTTAAAGCACTAGTGTCGCTCAGTGGCTGTCTCCTAATTTTTTGAGATTTGGATTAATGTATGACACTTCTCCTACTGGTTTTAATTTTTTTAGTGATTTTATCAGACATGTTGCTGGCAGCACACCTAGGAGCAGGTAGCTGTTTCTCTTCCTTACAATCTTTTACTTAAATATCTGCTAGCAAATGTGTGACCTGCTGCCCATAAGGGTCTGTACACTTTATTCTCGCACACTCATGAGCTCTTCCCCAGTGTTTATTAGCTTATCTTCTATATAATTAAAACTTTAGTTATGATTTCCAACATAGATTTCCTACTAACTGTCATTTAAAATATCTGTGCCCTACAGCCATTTTTTAAAGCTTCCCTACTACCCTCCTAGAGAACTTTTGCCTCTGAAAAAACAACATAATTGAGCTTTTAATCATTGTCCATTACCAAGCAAATTTATTTAAAATATAGAAAGAAGTCTGCTTTATAATATTTATGTTGTCTTTTTTTTCTATTTTAGAAATGCACAGATGTTGGATATTGGAGCATTTGAATGGTTTATTCTGAGATTAGCAGAATTCATAAACAAGTAGTTTCAGACTTTGCTTGTTTTTATCCTTCTGTAGTCATTGTAAGGTACTGAGCTGTAGCATGCAGAATTAGGTAGATTGCTTTCATTAATTTTCAAATATTTCATGGCAATATGATGACAAAACAGCTTTACACATGGAAGGGATTGAAATATCAATAGTGTAGTATTTAACCTGAGTAACTCAGTATAAAATGCAGCAACAATCTTCAGTGATAATTTTGTAAACACACCAGCTTTACGCAGCATAACTATGGTACTATTTTCTCTCCTTAAATATTTTATAGCATATTTTTGCTTTGTAGATTGTTCATTCTTTCACTCACTCACTCATTTTTCTCATTTCTTGCCCTTTTGGTATAGTATCAACTCATTTTACAAGTACACATATGTATTTGTTTTTTAAGGAACTGTATTTATTCAGGAAATTTGGACCTCTACATGGACAAGGGTTAAATACACAGTTGCAAAATCTACTTATTTGAATAAGTATTTTCTGATTTCAACATAGTTTATATATTCTGCCCCTCAGTGTCTTTTATAGAGTTCAAAGCTATTACTATGCTTACCTATCTACAATATTAGGAAATAGCATAGAAATTACAGCAGGGAAATCTAGTAATGTTTCAAATTTCTAAATATATTCCAATGAACACTCACCAATCTGCTGTACATTATTTTTTTCCCAACATGTTATGGCTTCATGCCTTTTAGATTAATTTATGTTTATAGCTTTAAAATAGTTTAAATATTATATATTATATGTGTGAAACTCCTGAGAAAACCACTCTCTCCATATGTGTTATCTTAATTTTCTAACAGAAATAATTTGCAGCCCACCTTTATTTGCTGCAACAATTTCCATCACTAGCAGATTGTATCCACCTGAAAATAGTGTTGTATACAAATAATTATTTTAAGATTTTGGTTGTGTTCCTGAGTTTTTGTTTTGCAAGATTACCATAGTGGAATAAAACTAGAAATATAATTTTCATAATTAGCATTAATATTTGGCTAAAATAAGAAAGTGAGGATGAAACACAACCATCGGTTTCTAGCATGAAAAAAGCCATAGTTTTTCTGTAGCTTCCYCTTCCTCAGATGATACAGCTGGAGCTCTCTATCATCCCCCACACCATGCTGGACCCAGCACAGGTCCTGTTAAAGGTAAAAATTCCTRCAGCATTCTTTCATCTCACTTTTGAACAGAAGTTGGGCTGGTCCCCTGTGGGGCTTATATCTGTTGTTTAAGTTAGCTAGTGAAATGGCCCAGTACTGTAGAAATCTGGATTTTTGAATCTTGTTTATATTGYAGTGTTTACAGGAAGAAAAAACTCTTTTATGAAAAGATAATGAAGGACTTAAAATTTTTCATGTATTCATTATTTCTAAGTAACTCTGTATTTTATGGATCATGAGAAAGATTAAAATAGCATTAAAGMTTAAAAAAATGAGACAAAAAATTCMAATTTTATAGATGCTTTACAAGTGTCCTGCTGTATTTTGTGGATAAGATTTTCAAAGCAGCCTAACAAATTTGGATTAACAATTAAATTAACAGGCACAGGATATTAAAATCACACGGACAATTTCAAAATTCTAGAGTAGCTCTTGTTATAAATCATAAATACATGGGCATTTCCATCAAGCATCTCATTTGTCTTTCTCACCACAGTAAGGCAGCAAGATCAGAAGCAGCATTCTGAGCTATGAATTTCTAAGCTTTTTATGTTCCATTACATCTGTAACATTCTTCCTTACAATTAGGAAAGAACTGTAATGCAGGCAGTGCAATTTACTGACATAAATAGCCTTCAAGGTCCCCTTCAATTCAAAATATTTTAGCACAAGTAATATTTGTATGCTACATAGAATCCTATGATCAAAAGATCAGAATACAAATTAGYAATATTGGCATCAAAAATGCTGAAAACAGTGATAAACATCATGAAAATACTGGTAGTAGATACTAATAGATTACTAGAGTAATGGAGTATTACTTCACAGATGATGTATGGAAATAAATAATATTTGTTATTATTACCTAGAATAATCAAAATTTGTCAAAATCAGGATCTTTAATATGGAGAGACTATGTTGTCTTCAATCCCTCAATAAACTCTTCAGAAACACTAAGACCAATTTACAAATATAAGGGAATATAATWAGAGATGTGAAATGCAAGCTTTTCCAGTTGCTTTACAGAGACTTCTCACAGTCATAAAAAGCCATTTTTTTGTTAGTTAAGGGGCAGAAGAGCAGAGGGTTGAGTATTCAGGATCCTAAAGCACATTGAATGAACATTGGATATGTCCTAATAAATTAAATTTTCCAGAGGGTATAGTTTTCTCTTGAGTGCAAGTAGCAAAACACTACTTGTACCTRTGCAGCTGAGATCTATTTTCACTCTCCCCTGCTTTTCCCTTCCAGAAGCTGAGAGGATTTCCCCTCTACAGGACTGGCAGCAACAGTGAGCTTTGGCTCACCCCAGCCTCAGTCTGCTCTAGCCAAAGCCAGAACTATGGCAGAGGATCTGCTATTGATTTGGTAGTGTAAATGTTTATATGGCAGTATTTAAGTGTTTGTCCTGATGCTGTTTAGTTTAGTAATCTGGACAAAGCCACAGGAATTAATTCTGGAGTGTGTTTTAATTCTGGAGTGTATTTGAATTCTGGAGTGTGTTATACATGCCACATTTAATTAGACAACAGAAGCACAAGCGTCTGTTTTGCTTTTCCCTCTTCCTTTTTTTCTTTTTTTCCTGCTGTTTAGTGCTGATTTTCTATATTCAATTTTCATTTCACCAAATCTTGACTGGGTTCATTTGCATTCTTGCTTTCTGCTTGTTTCCTCTTTTTTTTCAGCCTTGCCTCAGTGAGCTTGAACACAAGTTTCACGTTTCATCTGAACCTTTAAACCTACAGTGTTCCCATAAATAGAAAACTGTTACCAAGCTGTATGCTTATGACTTTGCCTGCTGGGTTTTGCTTCTCAAAGTATGAGTTAGGAATCACATGGAAGTGGTTTGCAAAAGCAGATTTACATAACACTTTCTTTTTCCTCCCATCTTGTATTGCTGCTTTACATAGAAGCTTATTTTGTTTGCTTTTTTAATGTCACTATTGCTTGGTGATCACAGGAGTGTTATTCAGTCACTAGTCTCATCTTTTCCAGTTATGAGGAGAAAGGTGCTTTTTTTCTAGTGATACCTCAGTAGTGAACATTTTAATCTGATTACCAGAGATATAAAGAGGGGAAAAAAAGAACAGCATGTTAATTTCAGAATGGAATAAGGTTTGTGTTTTAACACTAATACCTAAAGTGTATAAAAAGAAAAGGCTTGCTATGGATAGGAATCAGACAGCTTCTTTTTCTATACTTCAAAAACATCCAGTGTGGATAAGGTTTTAGAATCCCTAAGGAACAYGGAGAAAGAAATGAGAATGAAATTCAATTTATTTCACATCTATTTTTCAGCAATAAACTAGAAACTGTCATGACTGCTAAACAGAAATAAAAGATCCAATCCTTGGAAAAGTAGGAAATTTCCATAACATGAGAAACTCCGACTCTCTGAAAAGTATGATTGGTTTATCCTCATGTCTGTTGTAGCCTCATCATTTTCACACACCTTAATTTCCCTTGATAAATTTTTAACTTCTTACTGAATTCTTAGGCTGAAGGGGGAAGAGGGCTTATACAAAACTGTATGTACTCTGTGATCTATATCAGTTAAAGTATATCTGATTCTGAATATCTAGAATACACTTAGCTGATAGAAGCTCCCCTCCTTCTCCTCTCCTGCAGCCTCGTAGTCCTTGCTTAGTGTGTATTTGAGACCAGCCTACTTCTTCCTCTCGGGGAAGGCCGGCGGTCTCCTGCGTGCAAGTATGCCTGAAGGAGGGAAGAAAAGGGGAGACTTCTAACATGTATAGGGTTTCTCTGAGGTAGGAAGAGGGAGACTGGCTTCCAGGTGAACAGACTGTTTATTCA
>CADDXX010000247.1:73590-85021 GCA_902810485.1 Alauda arvensis | reverse complement strand
AATGCAAATATTCTGCATTTTGGATGGTTTTGAATGTGTCTTATAAAGGACACATACAAAAACCTCTACACATGTATGAGCRAGAATCCTAATGACTGTATGAAAGATTGTTACAATTAACCAGAACTCAAGCAGTATATGATTTTCATTTTAAACATTACACCACAACATTTCTCACATAAATAAATATGAAACTATTTTTTCACATATATTTGTACCTAACCACTGGAATGATGGTATGACYCATATGAATGAAAAACAAGTTCATAAAATAAAATCCACAGCATTTGTTTTTTTTTTTTAAGTCCTTAGCTGTGGGGGAAAAATCATGCTCACTTCTCTTCCCACAACATTTTATTCCTTTTGGTAGTATAGCTGTCTCTTTAACCTCTTCTACTTTCAAGGATTTTTTGTAAGATTCCTCCTGCTTTACTGTGCTTACTCTTACCTGTCACTGGATTGCAAATCTTATAACATTGGTAAAATTTAAAATGCATTTTATAGGAGATAAAGCATGTGAACATATTGCTTGAAAATGTTTCTTTTTTTGCTAAGAGAACAGAACTCTGAGGAGTAAGACCAGGATAACGTAACTTAACAGAATAACTTCAGTTGTTGAACGTTRAAACTAGCCAATGGTCCTACAAAGGATACAATTAAATTCTCCTTATGAAGTAAGCAGCAAGATTAGCCTCCAGCCTCTAGGACAGATAGCTTCATTAAYCTACAGAGTTTTGACAGCATTATTAACCAATTCTAGAATTAACAGCATATTTGGAATTAGAAAACACCTTTTCTGTGTTGGGAAAAAGGTGCTTGCAGGCCCAGAAAACTCCAAAACAGAATGATGTGACCCTGATTTTTTGTCCTAATGATCTCTCTTTTAATTGTAATTTCTGTGGGTATCCTTCTGTCATGGTTTAGTACAGCTTTTAGTCAAAGAGGAAATAGCTACCTGCAAAGACCTGAGATTGACACCTGGTTCAGCCAGTGAGAAAGTGAGTTCAGTTTCTTGAATGACCATTATAAAAGCTGAGGATTYGAGGAACTGTGGGCTTTTTGCTTCTGAAGAGATAAGAAGCAGCCGGCTCCCTCCTTCCCGGGGGAGGGGGGAGCTGGGGCTTGGGCCCTGCCTAAGCTTTTCCAGGGATGCCCGCCAGGCTCAGTGACTCCTGTCAGGGAGAGGGGAGGAAGATATGCCCCGTCCCGGCTCTGACCGAGTTCCAGCAGCTGCCGGCGGGGAAGGAGAACCACCTCCCCCACACACACTACCTCCATCTGGAGCACCTCTGAGCCCGAATTGACCCCCCCCTGAATGAAACCGAGGGGTGGAGGGGGGGAGAAAACCTCTCCTAGCTCAGCTACTGAAATCTTGGCTGCTGTTCTTGCTTCGTCATGTGGCCTCAGAGTCATTTGAGGGCTGCCGCCCTGCCTGGCCAAGAGCACATGACCATCTGCAAACCCGAGCTAAAGTTAACTCTTGCTTTGCCAAAGTGGGGCTTGCAGAACATTAGTCCTCTCTAGAATGAAAAGAAAGTCATGGTGGAGACATTTCTATTTAGGCTGCATGAAGATACTGAGGACTGTGAAAGAGACATTGCATCTTGAAGAGATGAGAAGACCCCTTAGGCTGAAAATCTTTTGTGAATTGTGGTAATAGACTATAATATGCYAGAATATATCTTTAAAACATGGAAAATAAGAACTGGGGAAATGACTGTTCAGATTGGTGGTTTTGAGCAAAGGTATTTGTAATGGACTAAGTGAATATTGATGAAGCAGGGACCTTGTGGTCCCCTGAGGTATTTGAACAGAAGTTGACATGTGCTAAAGGGAAAAAAGCCTCTGTGCTACTGAAGAAGTGAGAGATATTTCTGCCCTTGAATGGGATGAAGAACATCTTCTGCACCTGAACTGTTCATTTTAAAACAACACCCCAGAATACAAAAAATCCATGACCCAAGTGCATCTGATAGTAAAAGCTGCATGTTATGGGAGAACCACAGAGATTTTTTTTTTTTTTCTGGGCAGCTGTTTTCCGTGGGAGCTAAGAACCACAAGTAGACTTTTCTTTCTTGTGGAGAGTTACCATAGCCAGAAGAAGCTTCTCTCTCTAAAGAAACGGATGAAAGATTATTTTATAAGAAGTACAGACCTTGAGTTCTGAGGTTTTGCCTTATATAATGTCTGTGAGAAAGAAAAGAAGCTAGTGGGAGAAGGGGGAGTGTTTTGAAAGTTTCATTTTTTTTTTTTTTTTAGTGTGTGTGAATAAAACTATCTTTATACCTTTTAATTTTGAGGCTGCTTTGCTTTCTCTTAATCCTACCTCACAGCGGAAAAACCCTAAAACCACTACACCTTCCCTTTTTTTTGTTTTTGGGGTGGGTAGTTGGGGAGGAGGGGGTAAGAATSAAYAAAATCTGCAAATTAATTAATTAATTMATTAATAGATAAAKAGAACAATARCAATAAGGCCAAAACTCATGTTTGACTGAGGGTTGGAGGCAACCACATGTAAACAGTTTTTCAATGATAACAGAGGAAAAGCTTTTGTGATACTTGAAAACAAGACAAATGCAATTTGGAATGGAAGCTGAAGTTTTCAAGGTGATAAACTTTCAAAGGTTAAATCTAGTCTTTGATCCTAGAACTTTTCAATCCACTTTATCTCATTAGGGTGCTAGTATTAAATAGACTTCTGCACCCTGACTGTGTGAAATAAAATGAAGAGTTCAAATCCATGTCAGCAATTCTGCTGAACTTTTTGAAATTGTGAGCAGAAGTTATTTCAAGTCTTGCAGTTCATGTATTCAGCCATTGAAAGTCYACATTTTTAGCAATTGAAAAGAATTCTTAGTGATTCATTCAGAAGATACTTTTAGATTTTATGTACTGAAATCTTCAMCCCATGGAAAACATTACTGAGGATTTAACTGAAAACAGTTAGAAAGTAACATTTGAGAGTACAGCATTTAATGATAATAAATTCATAATATAGTGAAAACAAACATTTGCAGTTTAATTGGATGTTAAATTGAATGAGCAATAGCAAAGCTCTGTGATTTAGTTTACTGGATTTCAACCTTTTCTGATATGAAAACACTTCAAAAATGTCCTGTAAGTCAACAGATCTCTGCATACTGAATTTGTAATTGGTTTACTTTTGATGGTTACTACTTTAATTTGTAACTTCTGCTCTACTTTTGTCTTGGATAGAGGTAATTTTCTTCATAGYAGCTTCTTTGCTGTTGCATTTTAGATTTCTAAGTAAACCAGGGTTGATAACACAAAGATATTTCAGCTATTGCTGAGCTGTGCCTGCACTGAGTGAGAAGTGATGGAGTGAGAAGTGGAAAAGCCTTTTCCACTTCTCACTCCATCTGGCCAGACAATAGGAAATTTCTTGCATAAGAGATTGTTAGGGGATACAGATGGGACAACTGACCCAAACTGATCCAAGGGACACCCCAATCCTTATAGCATCATGTTCATCATATAGAGCTGGGGGAAGAAGAGGGAAGGGGGATTGTTCAGAGCAATAGCGTTTGTCCTCCCCAGTGACTGTTCTGCCTATTGGAGCCCTGCTTTCCTGGGAATGGCTGAGCATCAACCTACCCATGGRAAGTGGTGAATGAATTACTTGTTTTGCTCTGCTTGCATACACAGCTTCTTCTTAACCTACTAAATTGTCTTTAACTAAGCCATGATTTATCTCACTTTCACCTCTCCAATGCATCATCCTGCTGCAGAAGGCTGAGTGAGCAGTTGTGTGGAGCAGCTTGTTTGAGTTAACCCACAACTGTACCTCACAAAGAATTCCTGGATCCCCCAGGTATTTGTAGACCAAAGGCCAAAACTCCCTTTGTGCTCAGTGTCTGTTGCCAAGTGTCTGATAAAATGTGGTGTACTTGGATATTTCCAGTGACCTTGTTAAMTATGAACCTGTTACAAAAACAAAGGCATACTGAGTCACTAACTGCAGTGTTTCAAAACACTTCTGGTCTATTAAAAATTATATGGATGCAAGCAATTTGAAGGCTATCATCTTTAGACTTGATAGCTTGTTCCATTATCACAGTTAAGAAGAACACACTGCAACATTAAGTAGCTCCTTTAAAATGGCCATTAACAAAAATAGTAGAAATAAACACCAAAAAAAGCTGGGAAAGAGAGAGACAGTTTTCTTCACAAAAATAATAAATCCTGCACAGRGCTAGTTTAAAATGAAATAGATTTATGTCCTAAATTTCAAACACAGGATTATGTCACACCTCTTTGAAATGCCAGGCCTCTTCTTGTAGCTTATTCATAGAATAAGATAAGAAGTATTAACCAATATTGCTATGCAAATGTATTCTACAAGGGCATTATTTCTTCTCCYTGGGCCAGTTTTTCTGATCTAATGTGGTTAAATAAATTAATTTTATTAAATCCTTTCAAAGACCATTAATAGTTGGTAGAATTAATTTTCTACRTAATTGACTATGTTCATGTATAACAAATGCTTTCCCGTGAACATCCATATAAATACTTATTTTACCAATGTCCATTCATTGATATCAACATTCATCTAAATACATGTATTTTATTAGCAATTGAAAATTAAGATCTGAAACACTTTCCTATTATAAAAGCTTAATTGATACAGAAGATAAACCATTCACTGTATGAACCTTGGGGGAGAAAAAAAAAGAGGAAGCAGTGTTATTTTCATCCCARGTTTCTAGCCAACACTAATTGGACTGTCTTTTTTTTGTATTGGGTACTTGTTTTCACAATGTAATACTGGCATTCCAGTAGTGATAAGGAGTTTGCAAACCAAAGTTTCATAAAAGGAAAGAARCCTTTAAAGAGACTTTTCTTAAAAGAGATCTGAGGGGCACCCCAACTTGATGGCTACAAGTGTGGAGATTATTTTAGCCTTCCATTTTACACTCCTCTGTACTATTTATTTTTGCAGAACTGCATATTGCTAATCAAGGTTTCTAGTGCCCCCTCTCAATGTGCATGCCAGCTTTAAGTTCACCCTCATTTCATTCTCTCYTTGGTTAATTGATTTGAAATCCTAGATTCACAACAGCCCAGCATTAACAGGCTGCATTTATACAGAGGTGTTCCCTGTTTATTTAAAGTGACTGAGATCCAAAATCCCATACTTATTTACACAGCTAGTTTTAGTTCATAAAATTGTRGTTAAAGAGACTATAGGGTCCTTAGCCTCATGAGGAGCTTTGTGCTCCAGCATAATCAAGCTGAGAGATCAGACAGCAATTATGAGCAGGTGAACTTGACATCCMCAAGTTCATGGGCCCTCTTGGAATCACAGAATCACAGAATTTCTAGGTTGGAAGAGACCTTCAAGATCATCGAGTTCAACCCATGTTCCAACATCTCAACTAGATTATGGCACCAAATGCCACATCCAGTCTTTTTTTAAACACATCCAGGGTTGGTGACTCTACCACCTCCCTGGGCAGATGGTTCCAGTATTTAAYCACTCTTTCAGTGAAAAACTTCCTCCTTAAATCAAGCCTGAATCTCCCTTGGCGCAGCTTGAGACTGTGTCCTCTTGTTCAGTCTGTTGTTGCCTGGAGAAAGAGACCAACCCCCAGCTGACCACAGCCACCCTTGAGGAAGTTATAGAGAGTGATAAGGTCACCTCTGAGTCTCCTTTTCTCCAGGCTAAACAACCCCAGCTCCCTCAGCCATTCCCCACATTCCCCTCACCAGCCTTGTTGCTCTCCTCTGGACATGCTCAAGTATCTCAACGTCCTTCTTAAACTGAGGGGCCCAGAACTGGACACAGTACTCAAGGTGTGGCCTCACCAGTGCCGAGTACAGGGGAAGAATGAACTCCCTGCTCCTGCTGGCCACACTGTTCCTGATACTGGCCAGGATGCCATTGGCTTTCTTGGCCACCAGGTCACACTGCTGGCTCATGTTCAGCCGACTGTCAACCAGCACCCCCAGGTCCCTTTCCACCTGAGCACTGTCCAGTCACACCGTCCCCAGCCTATAACGCTGCAGGGGGTTATTGTGGCCAAAGTGCAGGACTCAGCACTTGGAATTATTGAACTTCATCCCATTGGACTCTGCCCATCCATCCAACCATTCCAAGTCCCTCTGCAGAGCCCTCCGTCCCTCTAACAGATCGACACACACTCCCAGCTTAGTGTCATCTGTAAATTTACTAATGAAAGTCTCTAAACCCTCATCCATGTCATCAATAAAAATATTAAGCAGAACTGGATAAAAATATTAAGCAGAACTGGTAAAAATATTAAACAGAACTGGATAAAAATATTAAACAGAATGCCTCCATGAGTGCTGAGAGAGCTGGTGGACACCAAAACTAGGCCACTCATGATCATCATTGAAAGATCTTGGGTATCAAGAGAATTGACAGAGGACTGGAAGAAAGCAAATCTCACTCCAGTCTTCCAAAAGGAAAAGAAGGAGGACACAGAAAATTACTGGCCAGCCAGCCTCAACTCAGTCCCTGGAGAGTTGATGGAGTGCCTCATTATAGAGACCATCTTTATCCACATGGTTGACAAGTAGCCAGAATGGATTCCTTAAAGGCAAATAATGCTTGACCAACTARACTGCTTTCTATTATGAAAGAAGTACTTGGATGGATGATGGCAGAGCAGTGAATATTGTCTACCTTGACTTCAGCAAGACTTTTGACCCTGTCTCTTGCAACATCCTCATAGGCTGTTGTGGACTGGATGAGCAGACAATGAAATGGATTGACAAGTGGCTGAATGGCAGATCCCAGAGGGTAAAACCAGTGGCACGTCTGTCATGAGCAGTGTCCCCCAGGGTTCAGTACTGSGCCCAGTAAATTATTCATCAGTGACTGTCGCCACCYGCTCCWYGCTGGYGCCRCGACAATKGTCRCCGCCCGCTTCGTGCTGGGATTGCRACACGCAGRGGAATCCCCRGGCTCTGAAGCCGCMGGCTCTCACCTCGGTCAGCGTGGTATAAGAGAAACGAGACGGGTTCTTGTCCAGRGGATCTGGGAGTCCRTTTATTAAGGAGAACAAAAAGCACACAATGCACCCCCAGATGCAGYRYGGGGCAAGAACCATCACTGGCCTGAGATGGCGGGTTTTATAGGGTACATTCTAGRGCGTGGTTTACAATCAGGCTCCAATTACCAGAGGAGCAGAACTGCCYCCCACATCCTATTGGGGCAGAGGCAGCCTGCCTCAAGTGACTTAGATGGGSAGATGCCTCCTCAGCAAGTTCACTGAGAACACAAAGCTTGGAGGAAYGGCCARTATTCCAGAGGRCTKTGAAGCCCTTCAGAAGGACCTCAACATGTTCGACAGATTTTATTTTGATTTGGTCAAAAGATTTCCAGATTTTCTTACATTCCTTTACCCCTATCTAAAATGACTAATTATATAGAAGCGTGTTTCAAGTTCATATACTCATACATGTGAAAAATTTCAGTTATCAGGCTACAATGTGTCTTTTTCTTCTTTGTTTAAGGGAATGAATCTGGGTTAATTCTACATGTTAGAGAAGCAGCATTAGGCTGAACATAAAGATTAAGAAATATGAAGAAATGAGCTATGATATTTTTATGTCAGTTGCAGATTTTTTTAACCAACCTTCTTTGGATTTGAATGAAAGTTGAATAAAAACATTAAATATGTTAACTATAAAATTAAATTTTAAACATATYTTTGAAATAAAAAAAGGGGAAAAGGTTGTTAAAATTCAATTTAAAAAATGAAATTTAGGCTCTAGTCCTTTTGAGCTAATTTCATCTCTATGTTCAAGTCCCTCATTTAGAAAATAATTGTTACTGTTTGAAGAATTCACTCTGTTCTTTGATATTTAAGGTAAATGGAGCTAAGAATGACAGATTTATTTTTTCTGTTGTTAATAAACTTCAACAGAAAAGGGGTAAAATATCAAGAAGATCAGAAAAGAAACACAGGTAAATGCTGCCATTTAAGAGTTGAGAAAAACCATCTTACTCAGTAAAATTAGCTCAAGACTCTAGTAGAACTTCAGCTRTGTGAATGTTTAGCTGACTGGTTGTGTAGTGAAGACCTGGGTTAGTGTAAGCAAATGTACTCAGCAGAACCTACAGGAATTTCACAAGAATGGGGAACTGCTTCCTTTGCAGAAACAGCTCACCAAGGTGAAGCAACAACAGAGTAGATGAATCTTCCCTGAATGGGAATCCTTTGATTGTCGTTTTTACTGAACAAGAGAAACCAATGTTGAATGAAGAAGCAAGCTGGGCACCTTGCTTCTATGATAGGCAGTGACCTAAGGATCCCCTGGGTTTTGAACTCAATAGGAATTAGGAAGACATAGAATCATAGAGAYCACAATATCAGTGATCTGCTGAATGGCAGCTTGTCATTCCTGAAATTAGCATTTTTTTTTCCCCTTTTCTTTGGAGAAGTTGTGAAAGGCATACTCAAGAAGCATTAACAGAAATGAAACACTGACAGTAAATTGAAATTCAGCAAACRCAGGAACTTCTTGCCTTCAGAACAGAGCATCAATTATCTAATGGACATATTGCCTCTGTCTGGGGGGATTGCTTCTTGTTCCCATCATATTCAGAATGATACTCTATTTTTTTTAACAGCACAACTAATGYGGATGAAATACATCATGTAATTTTTATGCGTTTTGATTCCCATACACAAATATATATGTGCAGAGGAAACAGGTAAGAGGTATCAATGTATTGTTGTGTGTCTTTGTTCACATGCAAAGGGCTACTCTAGCTACASATAAATAACATGAACACACTCCCCACAAAATACCAAACAAGGTGTAGAGATCTGAAGTAGGAACAGTTTCTGGTGTTATTGTTAGAATTAACTTTTTTCCCACTAGAACACACTGTATTTGTTTGCTCTGCAAAAAAAAAAAAAAAAAAGGGATCAGATCTGTCCATTGTGAACCTACCTGTCTCACGAAGTACTTAGTGTGCTTTGGGTGCTGCAAAAATACTATTTGTTGGTTCACTGCTAGTGTGTTCAGACTGAAGCTTGAATGCTTGATGCTTGRTGCTGAAACATCAATCAAAACCGAAAAAAACCCAAGTGCTTTCAAACCAAACCACCACTTCATAATCAGGATTGTCATGTCTGAGACCTCCGTGTGTAGAAGACCTTCCACTGAAATTTGCARAAGACAAGCACTCTCTTAGACGTGCAAACATATTCATGCCAGAAGTGATAAGCTGCCACTGCCAATGACCTCTTCAAAAGATAAGACTGAAATGATGTCTGCAGAAGTAAATAACATGGCTGAGGGATTAGAATTGAAACAGTATACATAGGCTAKGTAAAGTAAAGAATAGACCCTGCATTTGTGACTTAAGAAAAAATAATGCTGTCCTAATGTGTAGATTAGAAACTACCATATGTTTTTTTCAGGAGACAAAAGCATGACCTGTAAAATGGCATTAAGAAGTGTTGACAGTCTTTAAAAACAGATATTGTAATATCTTTGRAGACTTTCAAACAATTGAATGAGTAAATGAAATTGGAAAAACAATGACAATTAATTAATATGTGTGCAAAACAACTATTTTGTAAAAGTGAGAAGGGAAACCAGTATAGAGAATGGGCCATCTTAAAGCCCATTCAATACTGCTCTACACTGCAGGTTATAAAAATGAGTCCATTTATCAGTGCCCCTTTCTGYATTTCTGTCATATTTTGGGTTTCTRCAGTACTYTATTTGAGATCATTAAATGGTTGTTTTGATCAGAGGAAGGAAGAATGAACAAAAACTCACCCTTGAGACAGACTTGCAGAAGACCAGAAATGTGACTTGATAAAGTCAGATTCTTTTTCTTAACTCCCTAGGAGAYCTAAACTTCCAGAATATTTTAATATAGACCAATTTGATATCCAAGGATATATATATCTGTTTTGTTTCAGCATAGGTATTTCTTGGGGTTTGACTCTATGGATCGGGTTAGACTAAAATGAGAAAACACAGTTCTTTAATTAATTTTAGTTACATTTATATAAAATATTATCTGGAATATGACAAATGTTTATTATAAAGATTTTTTCTAATTAGGCATTGAAAAGACATGAAAAATTTRTAATTAAAATATTGTTCCTGTTTAAGTAAGTGTTATTAGCTTAGTATAACATTGTTTTGAATTCATATTTCTCCTTTATGACATGGTGTTAAATTACAGTGGACCAAAATGTTCTTCTCTAAGGAATACTSTGCTGTAAGGAAAATAAATYAAAATCCATACAAAAGTCTCCTAATTAWCTTCTCATATTATACTTACAATTTTTGTTGTGAAAACACATGTAAGACCCATTAAAAATWATGTTCTGGTATATGATATCTTTACAAAAGAACATTCACTTGCAGAAACAGCAGTAAATAGCACAATTTTTACTTGGTTTTATGTTTMATATGAGGGAAGCCTGGCTGTATGGAGCCAATTTGTGTTATCTTGCACTTCCATTCCTTCACTAGGAGTTTTACAACCTCACTTCTGTCTCTTAACCCCATCCCAAATTCACAAGGCTATTGCTTCTACAGTATGTAGTAGGAAACTCCAGCTTAAACACAAATGCTTTTTATATGAGGTTGAAATKCTTCATGAGGAAAATAAAAAGCGTTTGCGAAGTGTTTGGAATTTTTTGAACACTAGCATATTCTATTTACTCAACTACAACTTTTCACTAGGTATGGAAAGGTGAATTTTTGTTACCTCCTTTTTCCAGATCCTTTTAGTATGTTTATAAKTATTCTCAGCAAGAGTCTTGTTCGTGTGTGCTCAAGATAGAGCCACACTTTGAATTGGCTGATGAGTCTTGCCACAAAGCCTCTGACAGATACACTATGTATTCAGAAGTTTTGCTCAATCTATTATTAAAATGGTAATAAARAGATAGATTCATTTAGTCATTGTACTACTGCCAGCAAAATCCATCATCGCCTCCTTTGTTAGAGTGTGATGCTTTAATTTACATATTAAAACCAGTTTGAAATAGAATTAATAGTCATAAATAATATTCAGGCATAAAGTTAAAGACCTGATTAACTTTGACAAGTAGAATGGGACATTTTTACTGAAGAACTTTTCTGTATAGATGCAGAAAAGAAAAGGTTGCTTAGGTCTCCTTATCCTTTCTCTTCTGTCCTCCCTTCMTTGCCCCTCCAACCTTGGAGGGGCTATCACAGGTCTTTGTGGTAGTTGCTTAAAGTATCAAGTGAAGTGAGAATCYGGAATGAGCAGGTTTTCTCACTGACACTAAAGGTGAGATTTTCAAAAGCACTCAGCCTTGATAAATCTCTGCTCTCATAGATGTCAGTGGTAAAATGAGGTCAGTGGAGTAATTATTTCACAGCTGAATGCCCATAGTAGATGAGAGTTTTCTTCTTTTTTTTTTTCTTTACTCTTTTTTTCTTT
>CADDXX010000247.1:41813-63645 GCA_902810485.1 Alauda arvensis | reverse complement strand
TAAATTGTTTAATACAATAATATTAGGAGRTACCCCCAAAGCAATCTCCAGTTTCATGGCAAAGTTGTAGCTTAAGCTATCACACTGATGGCCTCTTCCTTCACGTGTCATTTGTACCTCTGAGGTACAAATAGTGAACAARTGCAGTGAAAGTCCACAATATTGCTCTTAAGACCTTATGGTCAATTAAGACATTTTCACCGCAATTGTAAAATGACCAGCTGTCTAAGCTGCTGTTCCAAACTAATTTCTGACATTTCCTTTCTTCTTAGACCCAGGGAAACATCAATTTTTCCTGAGATTATTCATTCTTTGCCAGAAGATACCATTTATTCAAGGATGCAAGAACATATTTAAAAAATATATAGCTRTTGCACAAATGTTTCTATTTTGAAGTGCAAGTTTATTTTGTTTATCTGTAAAACCATGTCCATAGCAACTTTAAAAAAAATCTCCTTTCAAATAAAAATGAAATTAATMATTACATAATGAATTAATAGATATCATAATATATTAATGATATATATTAATTCATTACGTAATGATGGTAAAGAAAGAAAATCAAAGCTACATCTAAATTTTGGAGAATAATGAAAGTTAAGGTATAAATTTAATTGTTCTGCCACTAGAAAAGTACAAAAGATAGATTTGCTGGTTAAGCTGAGGAAACCATTCAAACAGCAATTCTTCCATTAGAGAGAATAGGAAGGAATAATATATGCTTCACTGAGCAGTCTAGACCCTGGTTGATTTTCAAAGTCATTTGTTGCTTCTTCAAATCAGACAAGTTTTCATCCTGCCAAGAACATTACTTAGGTGAAAAGTAGTCGAAGGCTTGTGAAACATTCTCACAAGTGTTTCTGTCATCTCTCAGAAGTTAATGCACTTTTTTTGTGGTCTATAGAGGAGCTTGTGTTCTTCAGATGGSTTATAAATATGGGATCAAATTCAGCTCCAGCATAAATATGGGCTAGCATCAGAAAACAAGTGAAAATTTATCTGTGTGTCAAAAAATATTTTAATTGACATGGTAAAATGATAAACTAATAACTTATAATCATAGACATGATTTAATATTTGATTAAATAGAAACTCACAATATACTTAGGTCTTAGCTCTTTAAATATAAAATAATTATTTGAATTAATTTTTCTTGGAACAGATTCATGAGATAAAATTTACATTAATAAACCACAGAATCATAGAATATGCTCAGCTGAAATGATCATCCAGTCCAACTCCTGGCCCTGCACAGRACACTCCAAGAATCACATCTGTCTGAGAGCACTGTACAAATGCTTCTTGAACTCTGCCAGGCTTGAGGGTGTGAACACTTCCCTGGAGAGCCTGTTCCAGTTCCCAGCAACCCTGGGTGAAGAATCTTGTCCTGATATCCAATCTAAACCTCCCCTGACTCAGCTTCATGCCATTCTCTCAGATCCTGTCACTGGTTACAAAGGTGAAAAAAATCAGTACYTGCCCTTTCTCTTCTTCTCATGAGGAGTTTCAAACAATCATAGGGCCAGCCACCAGACACRCTTACACGTGTTTTTGGGAGCCTCTGCAGATCTAAGGGACATCTACTGGATAGACTGACTGTATAAGGCCAGTTGCTGAGTGTGTCCATGGCTTGTATGTAGGTATAAGCACCAGCAAGAAGAAAGGGCTGTGGCCTTGAGGGCTGGTATGCTCAGGAGCCATCAACCAGGGAGACTGAGAACCTGAGCTCAGCTTCTGCAGAGAACCACACTGTACATCTTTTTGATGAATGGGCTTTCACCCTTAGCAACCAGACAGGAAAGTCATGAGGCTGTCAGTAGTTTTTATGTCTGTGTGAGCAAACTGTTTGCCATCAGGGTTCACCTGTATGTCTGACCACATGTAGATAGATAAATGCACAGGTATTCTGTTCAAGCTTACCATTGCCRTGACTTTTGCTGGTGTTATGGTAGCCTTATGGCTATTGAATTGCCAGATTCAGCAACTCCCAATGGAGCCTCTTCTCTCAATCAAAAAAACTAGATCTCTGTCCCAAGACCCTATAGATACTGCCTATAGCAATACCTCAGCAAAATGTTTGCAAACTACAGATATTCTTGCCTGTTTTATGTTAGTATATTTAATTTTTAGTACATAGATATATTTTTTAATGAGAGGTTTTTTTCTTGTTAGTATCCTTTACCTTTAAGAACTCAAACAAACAGATATAGAGTCTTAACCAAAGTGTTACTATTAATCAGTTAATACAGGCATTACCCTTGTCTCTTAATGACCTTTTCTATTTCAATGTGGGGAAATTAAATGGAAAAATATAATTTATTAATCTCTCAAATATATTCCTTGAAGAAGTGGTTGTGTTTTGTCTTGGTGTTTAGGACCTTATGTGCAACATTCGCTGTAAAAGCAATTGTTATCTGTGTACTGGTTTGAAAGCAAAACCAGTGAGAGACTCCAAGTCAGAAATGCAATTTAATAGGAAAACAATAAAAGAAATACAGTAGTAAAAAAAAAGACCCTTGACAGAGTCAGAATACAACCTGACACCCTGTCCGTTAGGGTGGTGGTAGCAGTCTAGAGGAAGCAGTCTTGTTGAAGCAGTGATCCCATAGAAAGATCAGGCAGCTCCAGTCCTCTGGGAATCCTGTCGATAATGGCTCCTGGTGCTGTCCCAACCCCCAGATTGTATCCAGGTGGGAATGCTTGGCTCCTCCCCACTGGGCAGAGCATCTCACAGTGGGCTGATGTCATTCTATGAGTCACACAATGGGTCCTTGACTGCCCATTAATCAGAGACAGCTCCCAAAGGGAGTTACCTGTGAGTCATGGGCAGGGCACTGATGGCCCATTAACAGAAGATAGTCTGGAAGGAGGAGGCAAGGAAAACACTGCCCCACCTGGTTTCAACAGCTCATGGAGATGGTGATAGAATACATATTTTGGGCACATCTTACATTGCAACTTAGGACACCTGACAGACTTCAACTGTGGTCCAGATACGCAATGCAACTATTCACACCTCATCTCAATTTACTTTTCTTCTGAGTGTATGGTATGATGGATATTTTTTATTTATCATTGTTCTACATGCGTTTGAATTTTTTGTAGATCTGAACCTTGACTCTGGAACAGGAAGACTATAATATGCTTAATCTATGCAACTTCTGGTGTTTTTTAAATAGTGCATTTAATCAATGTGCCAATAAGCATTACAAAATACAGATGCTAATTTCAAAATATGTTTTAGTTACAAAGTAGTATTCAAATATAACAAATCATTACATACAGGAGAGATTACAAGGGTGCAAACAGTCATTAAGTGCTCTGACAAAGAGATGTAAGTTTATGCACAGATTATGATAAAGATAGAGATTAGGATATTCTTTTTAAATATGGATCACTCGGGTTATAATCACAGTTGTCATTTATTTGACCACGTAAGCCTAAGGATAACATGTTTAATTAAACCAGCAGACAGTTGTGGATGTAGATAGCTATTAAAAAGTACCTAGAAATAGTCAGGTAAAATGCATCAGAACTTTTGTCACACAAACAAAACAAACACTTTGTTTTGTTTTTTTAAGCAAAAAACAAAGGTTGATCTTCTGAGTTTTGATACAAGGAAAAGCCTTGGAAAATATCTTTTGCTTTTCAAGTGACAAAACCAAAATTATTTCATCTAGAATTAATGTAACATTTGCATATTCACTCTGTTCACCTTTAGTGCTATTTAAGTATCACCATCAGTAGTACTCTTTGTTCTTAATGCATTTCTTTATTCTCCATATTGAARAGCAAGGGAAATATATATACCAATCCAACCACTGACACAGCAAGCAAAAAAGGATCAGACAATATTATCAGTGCATAAATTGTAAGTTAAACATTATATGAACATTAATATGAACATTAATAAATATTAAATGAACAACTTCAGTTATAACAACCAGAGATMTATTTTATRTAATATAATTATTGTGCCATTATATTTTAGTTATTAGACAAAAATTTATTAGGACATCCTTTCCTCAATTAATGTAGCAAAAACTACACTTGCTYTCCATCAAGAGGTATTTCATGCAGTCTTCCTGTGTGATAGGTGTTRGGGAAAATCTTTTGTTACCCTCTGGCAGTGCTTCATTCCTATGCAGGAAGAAGCACAGRCTGCTCTTGAAGTAGTTATCTTCTGAATCCCAAAGGGACAGGCTCAGCAACAGTATAGCTCATGCTTCGCTTAACTGGCACTGCTTAAATGAAATGGAATCTGCTTCTTTAAAAACTACAGCCAAGYCTATGGCTTCATCACTTGCCTGCATTTCAACATTGTGAATGTTGGGCAAGTCTGAGCTAGGAAACAGATATGGGCTTGAAAGTGTTATAAGAGTGAAGGATTTAAAATCTTAAAAAAAAAAAAAAAAAGGAGCATACCATTGAAGGCTGGATTTTCTTTTTTATAATCAGAATGGTCAAGACTATGTCTCTGCTGTTCTAAAAGAGCAGTTCCTGAGAGCATTGTAATCCCCTGATTGCTTTTCATGCACAGGGCTGCTATGCYGGTAATGTGGGAAGAGACAGGCTGCCCACCGAAGCATGTAAAGAAAAATTACAGCAACAAATGTGTTACAGATTTTTAAATATTTTTTCAGATTAAGACATAGTTTTCAATAATGTAGGAATAAAATAAAGTTGGTATGCAGTTAGTTCTGTCAGAAATATTTTAASCTGAAATATAGCCTGATTTTTATTGATTTCCGTAATGGCTAGAGAGACATTATCTGAAAAAAAAATGGAATATAAATATTTATTGTTATCAATGTCTAATAAAAGTATTTATCTTACAAACATGCAATAATATTGTATTAATTTATTAAGCACATGTTTCCTGAGAATATTAATTCCATAAATCTTAACGGTCCTTTCAGTGTATTCCCTCTGTTTTTCTTTTAAGTCAGCCAAAGTGCCTGTCCATGCTTAAAGCAGTTTCKGTATTTCTACAGTCAGGGATATAGCGCAAAGAGGTAGTATTGTAATGGCTGACCTCAAAAGTCCTTCTTATAAAACATCATTGAGGCTTCAATGCTTTGTTGCATACATTCTGAGAAACTCCAATCAATCTGTTTTAATATCAAAGGAAACTTCCTTCCAGGTATGCTCRTTTAAGGGCGAATGTCAGAACTTCTGACCTTTTCTTACCTCACACTGCTGCTTCTTCTTTGTGACTTTGCCCTTGTTGGCTTTGCTTTCTCTAGGAACTGTCAGTGTTTCCAGCATGCTTCTACTTCTCCCTAAACTCTGAATGTTCTTTTCCAGAGAGTTATACTGTAACTGTCTAGCCTTATTTGTTCTTTCTTTACATTTATTCTGAATCAGGTTCTCTTTTTGTATAAGGCTGTCAAGTCAGTTGAAAAAAAAAATTTTCCGTTCTTTTCTAAAACCTCACTTGAATGATGCTTTCTCTAATTTGGCAGGCAGTGCCAAAATAAAGATCATCATCTTTGCTTCCCCCTATTAGAATTGTACTTCTCTGTTTTGTTCTCACARGCATTTCCAATAAACCTAAGACTTTCAGAGCACCTGCATCAGACTTAGCACGAAGAAAAWTTATTTTGTGTCAATCTTCCTTTGTAATTCTGAAAAGAGTTCACATATAAGAGTAGAATCCTCCAGTCTAGTTCTTTTCTTACAAATGCATATTTTATTCCTCTGATGATGGAGACAGAGGGCTCACTAGAAAAAAAGTGAGTCCCAAATGTTATCTRGGACTGACTGATGCTCTGCAATATTTCTGTCCAAAAGCTCAAATCACCACTAAAAGTCTGTAAAGATGTCCTATCAGAGGAGTATTAAGCTGACAGTGCATGGATAATGAAACTTCTTCCAGCTTACATGTTGATAGTCTTATCTTTTTGACACAGTCATTATACTGACAGCTGTTTACTTTGAGCTAACTATCCACCACTGTCTATGCTCAGCCACAACAATGAGAATATGATTGCAGTTCTGTTTGCAGGGTACTTTAGAAATATATATTACATTTGTACTTRTTAAATATCTGCTATAATTATAGCAGATAGTGACATGGACATGTGTGAAGAGTAAGGGATGATAAACTCAGACATATGACTTGTAAGGCTTTCCAAGAGAGTGAGTAGGAAAAAAAAATGAAGTCTGCTTTAAACACTTAGGTGTGTGTAAAAAGAGAAATAATTTTTAAAAGGACAGCTTTTACTGGAAAGAGTGAGATGAAGTCCTAACAAGGAAGAAATTTACAAATGATAAAACTATTCCTAGTCATACTGCACTTAAAGTTTTCTAGTTCAATCTGTATCAATATCTTGGTATGTAAATGGTTCCCATTAGWTAAATGCAACTCTTGTTCTATGCATATAAGCATTATGTAAAAAGTAATAAGCAAGATAAGGAGCTCAAGAGTAGCTGATCCTGCATTAATGAGGGTGTTTGCTGTGAGGTCATTAAATTAGCACTAATTAGTGGCAGAATTAAAGCTGGAGCTTAAAATGCATCGTTAAATACTTCATTCAATTGATTAATATCTCACATTAACCAARATCCTTCAGATCAAGTAGAATGGTATTCATTTCTACATATTGAGGAATGCATTGTTTTGGTGAAAATTTATTTTAAAATCAGGGAGAGAAAATAGAAGGGAAACTAGATGGAAAATAAAGAAAAGCAAGAAGAAGAAAGGAAAAGAGAAGAAAAAAAATGTATCCAGTATGAGCATGATTTTCAGCTACAGGACAAAAGCCAATATTTCTGAAGTTTTCTACAGGAGTTTTAGGTTCTGTTTAACTTTGAAATACTTTGGAGGTYATTCACAAATGTTGACTTTTTATTGCTCTTATCTAAATCTTCCTGTTCTACAAATATATTTTGCTAGAATGCATCACATCCTTCAAAAGGTTATTTAGTGTCTTCATGCATTTTGAATGTTTTTAATTGGTAGCTGGGAGTCATCTTTCTTATCACATTCAGATTTTTTAGCACARCATATCTGAACTGTTTAATTTGCCTATTTGCTAAAGTAGAAATTCATCTTGTGGGGACCTGTAATTCACACTTGTGCAGTTCTTGTGATCTTATTGATGTTTTTCCTGACAGACAATGTTAAATCTACATTCATAAGTCAAATAAAACCCTCCTCATTTTTTATTTTTTACCTGTTTTCTAAGTCACTTATTATTTGGAGTCCTTTTTTCTTATTTTTCTCCAAAAAATTTTTACTAACACTTTTTTAAGATGCACTTTCATCACACAAAGTGATACCATTGCTAGTGATTTAAGATTCATCTAGGATTTAATGTTAAGAAGTATTCTGTTCTATTTTTCTAAAACAAGAATCCTTTGGTATAACACCATTCCCCTTTAAGCATAAATCTTAAGTGATCTTTATTAAGGTTTTAATGGAAACTGAGATTTTTATCTCAAAAGAAATTTACAAAATATTAAAAGTATACAATCTCAAAAGGAGTATTGCTGCTTCACTCAGACTGCAGTCGATTCCACCAGTTTGTGATACAGCTTTATCTCTATCTGCTTAAAAGACAAGCACAAAAGCAAAATGAATAACATTCTGAAAATACAGACCAAGTCTTACCTTTATTTTTGAGCCATTTAAAAAGGTATGTAATGAAGTGAAACGTCTATAAACCCTGATACTGCAAACGAAGAATCTTATGCTTCTTGACTAATTCAGTAAACAAAAGGTTTGACAAGGTACTATGATATGTAAAAGCTCAGATGAGCCTCTGCAAAAAAAGAAAAAAATCAAGACAACGGGATTTAAGTCCACTTTAGAATATATACAATGAAACAATCAAAATATTAGCATATGCCAAAGAAATTAACATTTTTTTTTTGTTGGGAATTTTATTCTTTACTTCCATGAACTGCTGACAAAAAAAAAGGAACAAGGGTTTTGGATGGCTGCTTCCACTTTCATCAAGTACCTCTGGCTGCAATACTGAGAAAATATTCAAAAATGCTCAAACAATACTGAATTTTATGCAGGCTGTTTTTCTCTCTGTTTTGAGCYACACAAAGTCAGCCTCAGAGAAATGACAAAGAGAGAAATGATGATTTATTTCTTCTCCTTTGAGGCGCTTTACCCATAGTTGTGGCAGTATCAGTTCTAGGTCAAAAGAAGCTCAGTAAGTCTGTGCCAGCTGAAGCAGTAGTTGCATTTTGATAGCAGGATAACCATGAGTCAGAGGGATTTTGAAAGGAAGGCTTTTGCAGTAGTGGGATACAGTCTAAAATTGCTCTTAAATTRCAAATGAAAAGATGACACTATAGGTCAGTGTTTCATATGTGCTGGAGCTATTTCTGGAAGATGAGATGTCCTAGGAGAYGTTATCTCTATCAAAATGGTGATTTAAAACCGTTCTTTTTATACAGGAGARATGATACAAGAGAAATGACACAGGTGTATGTGCAGGACACAGCAGAAGGATTTGCATAGGTAGGCTAGGTTAGTGAAATTATTAATTCAGTCATAGTTGGACTATTGTGACAGATCATTGTTTCCTGTACTATATGTTCTACATATAAGATGGGGGACTCTATGTTTCCTGTATATCTGGCAAAGAGGTAATAATTGCAGTATCTGAAAAATACTGTATGGCATATTCTGCAATAGCATGCAAAATTTCCCTGCACTGTGTTTTGTATTTTCCATTTAATATTCTCTCTGAGCCTGGTAAACAAATTTGTTCTCTTTTAATTATACTRTTGGTTGGGTTTTTATTTCATATGMAGGAAACATAGCTAATGAAAGAGTCAGAACATCTTGACCTTAAACAATAATTTTGATTTACTATGTTGTGTATAGATATACGACAATTTATTACAATAAAACAAACTTCCTTGGAATTTACAAAAACACTGGAACCAATCACCTGTCTTCTTACATTCTTTGGATGACCTGGTTTTGGTGTTGACCAGATAGCACTCACACAAAAAATTATGAGGTACAGTCAAGGTAGCATACCTCAGAGATTACTCTTAATAYGCTTTTTGGATACAGGTTTGATCCAGATGACAGGAGAATTTAATAGCATGYACATGGACTTTTCCATATCTTTTTGACCTCAGTGAGAGAGAATGGTGGTTGTGTGTAGGTTGTACTTGTTACTATAATAGACCCTCTTCTTATGTGTATTTACCACGTCTRTTTTATATTTATTAACACAATTGTTCCTAACTTTTTTGTTCCTTTGGATATTACTATGGCCATACTTTATTTTGTAAAGAAACACTTAACATCTGTATTAAGTACTTTAATACCTTGCAGATATTTGAGACCTTGTGTAACTTGACAAAACACAACACACAAACACTTTCACACAAACCCATGGCAGGCAATGAATTACACTGAGCTCTGAAAGCAAAGACACCACACAGCATTAGCAAGGCTATGAGGTGAATCAGCTATTACATTGATGAGAACAAGAACAAACTCTGCTGTCTGTACTGAAGCTGCATGACAGTAAGAAGTCACAGTGTTGTAATGAGTCAGAGCTGCAGTCACTGCACTRTGATGTGGACCAGGAGCCAGGTCTCTGAAATCTGAACAAGAATGCATGCAGCACAGCAAAGCAGGATTGCAACACAGGGCTACTCAGGTGCACAAAAACCTAATGTGTGGGGTCAGCAAAGCCTAAAAGATTCCATTTTTATTGTGGTTCTTAATTTCTTTTGATTTCTGGTTATTGATTTGAACACTCTTCTAAATTTTCTCACGACGCCATCCTCTTTCTCTATCCCTTGAAACACAGCAGAAGATGTTCCCTCAAAGGCTTCARTTTTCTTCTGGTAGTTTTTGTTCTGCACTAGAATCCTCTAAGTCCTGAATGCAAACAATGTATATCATTACTAGACTGTAAAACATKATCTTTTCAATGATATGGATTACATTTCACTCAGGCAATAAAATTAATTTTTATCGAGCAGAAAATATTTTTCCATATACCCAAAGGAAATGTCATGGAAAAACTGCCAAGAGAGCAAAATATTTATCTTGATATCACAAAGGCAAGACTTCTAAAGATAGAAGATTTCACTTTTGATTTAAACATTTTTGCCCCAGTTAACACTCTSTGTGTGTGAATATACCATGCAAATATCTGCTATGCTCTGAAGAAAAGTTTCTTTTTGTAGATTTGGAGTGACATGCTMAGTTGTGTTTTGAAGCAGAGAAAAATAAGTAGGATACTCACATTTGTAATTTAGGAAAAAACATTTTCTGAATTTTTTGCATTATTTATTCAGAGACAACAGGCAGTTAATTTCTGATTAATCTGCTATCCATTCCTAAAAGGTGCTTTTCTCTAAAACTTCTGGGTGTTTCATTTTTTGGTTTTYAGTTTGGKTTTTTTTTGAGGTGTGGGAGAAGGATTGACTGGATTTTCTTTATGCTTTGGGGTTTTTTTTGGTCAGTTCGGTTTTGCTTTCCTAATTTGTGGTACTTGAAAATAATAAAGATGAGAATAAAGAATTTTGTTGAAAAAAATAGGACTTGACCATTTAACGATGACTTTTATTAAATTGTCATTTCATATGAAATAGGAAAAGAGCAACTGTTCAAAAAATGGTCCCCTGATAACTTGAAGTTTTCGTTCTTCTGTGTAAGTGATCAGAAGTAGTAAAAGTTCACTGTTTTAGTAATAAAATTGTTCATTTTTGTTACCCTTCCCTTTTTGTTGATAAGCCCTTGGGAGTAAGGAATATGATGTTTCKCTAGTAGAAGCATGTCCATCCCAATTATGCTTTCCATGTGCTATTGAGATAAAGAGATAGAAAAAATAATAATTTTTAATGGCAATTTTTATGCCAATTGCAAGACCAAGCTCTTCACAGTTTTATACCTGTACACAGTGTCCAGAATGTGTAAKTTTATTCACAACTAAGAAAACATGTTTAAGAAAATAAATTTTCACATAGTGTTTTAATGAAGGGTGTAGGCCAAATACCTCAGCCAGAAGGAAACACACTCTGAATTTCTGGCAACAAATTAATATTCAGATATATAGAACAGCAGAAGTGTAACTGATGGACTCAACCTTGGCCAGCAGTCTGTTCAAMTTGGAGCTGGYTGCTACTGGCTCCATCAAACACTGGRAATTTTCTGGAAGCTTCTCAAAGAAGCCATCCCTGTAGCCMTCCCAGTATCTAAATTTGTCATGCCAACACAATACAGCAGGAGTTCAGAGAAAATTTCTTCACTTTATCTTATCCTACATTTAAGTAATTTCTCCTTCAGAATTTCCTTCACTGTGAAGTTAGGTACTAAGCTCAAACTGTAAAGACAATTTCTCAGTTCAGACATATATAATGCAGGAATAGCAGACTTAGTTGTCATTGATTTTGGCAGATAAGCACTTCCAGAAGAGTTGGTCTTTGATGGTATATTTAGAATTAATTTTCATTATTAAAAAAATAGTTAAGCCACAGAGCTTAATTGGAATAGGCATGCTACAGAAGAATTCTAATCCTTTTTTTGCCAGTAATCTACCTTGATTGTGCTTCATACTCTCTCGTCTTTTAGCATTTAATTTTTTTCTTTTTGCTGAAAATTTCCTTTGACTCACTTACAAAGTTATTGTCTGAGCAAAAGAAATAGCATATTTCTTCAGTTATTCCAAGAATCATTTTAGCTTGGTCTTTTTTTAGTACACTGTATTTTCAATTTATATTCATAGCCAAAACTTACTCAATATTTCTATCAGCTTTATCTGTTTTCCATGATAGCCTTCCAAAATCAAAATTTAAAAATAGGCAAACTTGATTAAAATGAAAAGTAGTACTGATGACCAGCATAGAAACTCTTTTCTGGGATATAGTCAGAGCTTCATGCATTATTACCTCTACTTTTTGTGATCTATTTTGTGGTCCTTCATCAATGAAATTTAGTGTCTCTCATGTTTTACTTGGTGCAGTGGAACGTTGAGAGGAAGACTTTAGGAATTTCTCCACCACCACACACAAATTATTTCAAGGTCAGATGTTGCAGTATCTTTCCATTTAGCATTCACTCACACTTTGATTTGTTTTGCAGTCTTGTGATTCATTATTCTGTAGTTTTAAGTGTTGAAAGGACGTCTCATTTCCTTCAGCCCCTTCAAAATGCATCTTACCCTTGTTTAGTGGTCTCTTTACTTTTATGTCATTTAAAAAGTGAGAAATGTAATTCCCAGTATCATTGTCTAAGCAATGGATATAAAAGCAAAAAAGTTTCTAAATGTGAAAAAATGATCCCTCTAAGTGCATCTCTAAGGTCTAGAACTCCACAGAGCCTTAATGACACAAAAAGCTTCACTAATCTAGAAGTGATTGGTAATGTGATTGAGAATCAGAACCTCAAACTTTTAAAGATCTGGGAGACAATGAGATGTTTTATATTTCAGCAGTGTGCACAGAATGCTGCCAGTGTGAGTTCAAAGTTCAATGCATTCAACGTCTTGATTGATCTGGCTAGTGTAACTCTYCTTTTGGAATAAAGGAGTGTGAAGACAATTACAGCAGAATTCAAGCTAGTATCAAAGCAGAATAAAGACACTGGCTGAAATCCAGGCAAGAAGGGAATGGCTATATGTACTATTCACAGTAAGATGAAGAATATAAGAGAAAAATGACTATAAAAATATAAGAAAAAAGACCACCCTTGGATTCTAKCTAATCTTCAGGTTTTTAAACAATTCAGTTTCTGAGTTTCTCTGGCTTCCTATTGCTCCTAGCTTTCCTTTAGTTGTGACTTTGGAAGACACTGCACATGAAATTTCCTGTAGMAGGTGCCTTTTACTGTCCCTTTCCTTAATGATATTTCAATTGACCGATGCATGCCAGTGAATTTTCAGTGGATTTTAAAACTTCAATCCTATGAACTAGGTCTGTCATGTACTTTTCAGGAAATGTTCAACGAAGAACACTCAATCCGCTGAAGGTACAGAGGACAAGTTAACTAGTGGAATCGTCACTCTGACTAAGTGTTAATACCATATATTACAAATATAATAAATAATCTACACCTAGCATAGAAGAAGAAAGATTAATTTTCCAATAATGCCAAAGTCACATCCTAAGATGAGGATCTTTGCCTTTAGCTAACTATTCTGTAGTAATGGAGTAAGAATGCATCACTATTCTACTTTCTACTATCAAGCAAAATCTATAAATTCCACTAAGAAATAAAAAGTTATTTTTAGAAAGCACAGAAAACTCATATATGAAATGTCCACTACACAGCATACAGGAATCAGAATTTTAGAAATGAAGTCCTATTGAGAAGCTGAAAGCCCATTTTGAATCTGAYTCATGCTAACTACCTTTTTAAAGGCAAAGAAATATCCCTAGAACTACGTCCACAAGGCTGAGTCTAAAAGCATCTTCTGCAATAAAGTAATAACCTATCCTTTAGGCAAGAGTCTTCTRGAAGTGGATGGCATATAATGAAACATTAATTCTTATTTCTGTCTTTTAATGGCTAAAATATTATTTTCATTATAACTTTCTTTTAACCCAATATCAAGCTAACATATTGCCCTTTACCATTAACTCAATACTTGTCAATTGCTATTTCAATATCCAATCATTCTGATTTTAATTTGGACCATTAATACAATTATGGGGGGTTTTTCCTTAATGGTAATATCAGAGAAACTCATTTACCAAAGATAATAAACCATTCATCATCATATGGAGAAATAGCCTACCAATTGCTAGACCAATAAAATCTCAGTTAGAAAATTCAATCAAATAGATATCAAGTTAAAAATTCTCAGACTTCTTACTGAATAAATAAAAAAAAAAACACAATACATTTTTTCCTCTGTAAAAAGTGTTGACACTTCAGCATGCCAGTTACAGTTGCTTCATAAAGGAATCGCATTTTTAAAACATTTCAAAATGGTTAATTTCAAGAAGTCTTTCAGAATAAACATTCCATCTACTATTGACACAGGACAAAAAAAAGAGAAAACCTTTTCAAAAATGTAGTTTTTTCTCTTTTTATCTCACTTTGCCTTTACCTGGAAAACTATGTATSAAGGAAAAGAAATTAAAAGAAAATATTTACTTTTAAAAAAACCTCTCAAAACAACTAAAAAGCAACCACCACAACAAATAACTGGTAACTGTCAAACTTTTCTGAACAAACCATATCGTTAAGAAGAAAAAAATGTCATTTTTCAGAGTTGAATGCAAAAAAAATATAAGGGAAGAAGGGAAGAAGAATCACACAGATATACCAGTGGAAATGAATAGGTACTACTGAGGAGAGGGGTAGGTTTTTGCGGGAGAATGGAAGACTTTACTTCACCTGGGAGTTTGAGCCCACAGTTGTCTCCATTAAAGCATAAGACCTTTTCTCTTTTTATTTTGAAAATGTGTAACAGAAGTTAGTACCTGCTCCCAGAAGTTTAAGATCTAAAAATAAAATTTCTTAGGCCAAATCAGGCAGTAAGTTGCTTCTGAAGTCTAACTTGGACTTCTTTTTCTTTGCAGCAAAATCATCCCCACTTGCTTCTCCCCAAATGAAAGGTTTTTTTAAGAGAAGTGAAGTGAAAGAGCAATWCTCTGTGAGTGTTCTTTATTCTGGAACTCATTCACTTTACAACTTCGTTCACGAAGGGCTGAGTATGTTAACCTCTAGAAATACTATTAAACTTATTTTCTCTCTATTGCATACTGAGGAAATTAAGGGAAAGGTTGGATTTACTAGCTGTCTAAATAGATAATGGATATATTTGTGTCTTTTTATTTTGGGAAGAGGATTCAAAAGGCTTTACAGTCTGTAAATATACAATAAAATCTATCATAATTAAATGGAATCCCATTTCTTGACATACTTGGTATTTTGGACAAACTGTAGTTATCATAATTTTTAATTTGCAAGGGAAAAAATGTGAGCAAATTTTGGGTCTTTCTTTGCTATATGACAAATACATAATTTACATATATCTGTGGTGAGTTTACTGTATTGCTTTTTTCCTGCTCCTCTGAGATAAAATAAATTGAAATTGTTTTGTGGAAATAAAATTATTCTATTATCTTATTGAAATGGATGATCTTTAAGGTCCCTTCCAATTAAAGCCGTTATGATTCTATGGTTCTATGGTTCTAGGTATATATACAGCATGTGAGCCAACCAGTTGCATCTCAAGGCTGCCTGCCCCAGCTTTCTATCACATYCTTCCAGTGTGATAACTTGAGGTCTGTTGCATGCTCCTAAAAGCCCTTGCTACCTAAACACCTTGTTTTCCTATCATTGGCCTTTGCCCCCCTTGCTTTGGCTTCTTATCCCTTCAATTCCCCAATTCTTTCTCTCTCTCTTCCACTGCATTTCCTCAACAAAAAGGTTATGCAAGGTGTCGGTTTGAGATAGTGCTAATCAACAAGCCATATTTTCAACAAGAAAAAGCAGGGACTTAGTTACCATAATGAGATTACTTACAGTGTCTTTCCCCTCAACCAGTACTAGTTAAGAATACTCACAAAAGCTGAAGAAATTTAGCAATTTTGACACCTATCTTCTTGCCAGACACTGACACATCAATGTAAAATTTAAGGACAAAACCTTTTTCTTCAGGAAATTGATATAGGCTAGGAATTGCTCATGAATGAATGAATGAATGAAWAAAGCCCAACAATGTATTAATTCTTTTTTTTTCAAAGATCCTTGTGAGCTAATATTTAAATACCGTACTATAGAATTGTGCATAGAAAACAAGTAACAAGAAAGATTATAAATAATAGAAAAGTTTTGAAGATACTTAGAAAAGTATAACAAGTAAAAGGAAATGTTTAATTAACAAAGGGACACCTGTCATCAAAATTGCTCTCATTGGTTAATGAAATATAATAYCTTATGAGAAAACTACATTTTTGATGTAAAAAACTACAATATGCTAGGAAACACAGGATAATCAATCTCATCTCATCCCTAGAAAATGCATTACAACATAATAGAGATCCCATAAATCATTCAGTGAAATAATGCGTGTGCTGTAGTACATCATGAACCAGACAGATTATACTAATGTCAGAAAGGCAGCTCATTAACTGCATTATACAATGAGTAAGCAGTCACCTGGCTGTACAACCTTCATATCCCTATTATCATGAGAACAAAATGAAGGAAAATCTATCACAGTCATTTTTCATATAGTCATGTGACCAACATTTTCTCTTGTTTTCTGTTATTGAGATAAGTGCCCTTGTACTGTACGTGCAGTTCTGACAGCTTTGCAGGCCCTGGATATAAGCTCTAGTTAGAAAGTCTGTTGCACCTCTTTTGAAAGTGATGTGTCCTAATCAGTGGTGCCAGAGCCTATCATGAAAGCAGAGAAGTAAGAATTACAGTGCCACCTTTTAAATAAAACCAGTAAGAATCCCTATAAACTCAATGCCTTGGCAAAGAATCAGAACAAAAATATTATTAAAATAAAAAGAATACCATAAGTATTTATTATATTTATAAATATAATAGATAAAGTTTTTATCCTTTTTATGTAGCAACTATTTTAAAAACATTATCTTTGGRTTTCCAGAACAGATAATTTGTATATTGGAGAAAAATGACAGCATGTTATCTTCAGTCTTGGTAATAATATGTTACTTTTATCTAGAAACTATGTAAGACACTCATGGACCCATTAGTGGTGTCTGCTTTTCCTAGGTATAAGTAAGGTTCAGATTCTGAAATAATKAAGGGTGCTACTTTTCTCTATAAAGTAGTTTTAGTATATTGTTTATATATTGTGTATTGAAACATTTAGTATGTTTCCCATAATTTGGGAAACATTAATGTTATTGAAGTAATTATTCAGTTCCTACTTGGGTCTGTAGGAATTTAAGTCCTCTTGAAACTACATAATACTGATGCCATCCTCCAGTCATCAATCATCAAACTGATGAAGGAACTAGCTCATATGAAACACAAACAAATGGCATGTKAATTGTGGTAATCACAGAATCCTCACATAATCATAGAAAGGTCTGGATTGAAAAGGACCTTAAAGCTCACCTAGTTCTACCCCCCCTGCCATGGGCAGAGACACTTTCTAATAGACCAGATTGCTCAAAGCCCAATCCAGCCTGGCCTTGAACATGGCCAGGGATGGGGTATCCACAACTTTGCTCAGTAAACTGTTCTAATGCCTCACCACCCTCCCAGTAAAGAASTTCTTCCTAATATTAAATCTAAACCTATTTTTTTTTAATTTAAATCTATTCTCCTTTCTCCTGTCACTACATGCCCTAGTAARAATYTCCCCTTTTCTTGTAGGCTTCCTTCAGATACTGAAAGGCTGCAATTAGGTCACCCAAAGGCCATTCTCTTCTCCAGGCTGAACAATCACAATTCTTTTAGTGTCCCCTAAAAGGTGAGGTGTTCTAGYCCCCTGACCRTCTTTTTGGCCAATTCTGGACTAGYTCCAAGAGGTCAATGTCCTTTCTCTTCTGAAGATATCAGAGCTGTATACAGCACTGCAAGTGGGTTCTTGTAGTAATGCAGTTTTAGACCAAGCAGATATTTTCCYTATAGGGAAGATATGTTTAGTTTTACCATAAAACCAARAAGGAAAGACCCCTAGAAACTTCTGTGCTCCCCAAGCTGCCATTGGCTCAGTGCCAGGAMAGAGACATGGATAGATCTCTTTATCTGTCTCYCAACAATGTAACTGTTCTCCATTGGGCAGTTTGCCAAAGGGCACTGCCTCAGCCATTAGATACTTAAAGGACTGCACAAAGCCCCTCTTGGCATTTTCAGGGTGTTTTTACATGGTGCAATGCCACTGCACCTGTGTACAGCTTATTTTTATTTCCATTGTACTGTTTATTATTTTGTCCCTTTATTAAAACCTTTTCTGTTACATGGCATGCCTGGAGAAGTTGTCTCGCTCTTATTGAGCCGCTCTGGGAGGTGCAGGCACCCTCAGAGAAACTTGATGTGTAACCATGTGGTTTATTCCACTCTGGCCACGTGTAATAATACATCAGGTTCTCACCAGAGTGGAGCAGAGGGGCAGAATTCCCTCCCTTGCCCTGCTGGCCATKCTGCTTTTGCTGCTTTTGATGCAGCCCAGGACACAATTGGCTTTCTGGCCCACATGATGCCRGCTCATATCCAGCCTCTCACCCACCAGCAATCCCAAATCCTTCKCAGCAAGGGCTGCTCTGGATCTGCTCATGCCCCAGCCTGGACTGATACTGGGGGTTGCCCCAACCCAGGTGCAACACCTTGCATGTGGTCGTGATGCACATCATGAGATTCCCATGGGCCACTTCTTGAACTCGTTGGTCCCTCTGGATGGCATGCTGTCCTTCACAGGTGTGTCACCACAACACTCAACTTGTTGTTGCAGAATTGCTGAGGGTACACTTAATCCCCTTGTCTGTGTCMTTACTGAAGATGCGGACTCCTGAGGGACACCACTTGTCACTGRTATCAGGACTCTGARCCATTGACCACTACCCTCTGGATGCGACCATTCAACCAAGTCCTAACCCAGTTAACAGTCTACCCATTGAATCTATCTCTTTCCAATGCAGACTGAAGGATGTTGTGGGGGACACTGTCAAAGGCTTTATAAAGTCCAGATAAATGACATCTGTAGCACTATTCTGACCCAGTCCACTGAGGTAGTGACTCCATCACAGAAGGCCACTGGGCTGGTCAGGCAGCAACTGCCCTTGGTGAAGCTGTGCTGCCTATCTCAAATCACCTCCTTGTCCTCCATGAGTACAGCTTCTAGAAGGATCTATTCAATGATCTTCTCAGGCAAAAAAGGAAATGCATCTTTCTGAGGTGGATACACTCATCCCAGCATATAAAGACTAGGCTCAGTTACAGTATGAAATTTAATATGGAGAGAGTAGCGAARTCAAACTTCTTGCCTGTCAGATGGAATTGTGTTGTGTCCCCATGCTAAATTCATCCCTGCATGTGACAGGTGATGTATGTCACATTGCGTGTTCAGTGACAAACTCAGTACAAATGGATACTTTGATGCACAAATCTAAAATCCACTTATATCATCTGAACGAGGCTGTAACTAGGTATAAGTGAAACACAGGGTAAAACCAAGTCTGTTTCTCACAGATTGTGTAAATCCAGTCTAAATTTTCTGGAGTTATAAAGCTGTAGAGTTGTCCAATCTACTTACTATGTGAAATGCAGGGGAAATATAAAATGAGAAATCTCCCAATAAATTGTAGATAAAAATATAGCAGAGGCTGACCCAGCAGAAAAATATGTGTTTTAAATATACTAGCTATATTAAATACATATATTAATTTCTATTAGTGAAAGAGTGTCTTTATTGTTCTTCTTTTGCCCCACGGTTCTCTGAATCAGGAATGAAAATGAGAAAAAAAGAATTTTACATTTCCTAGTGCAGCTCTGCAAGAAAAGCATGTTCCTTGCTGAGGCAGAAGAGCTCAGTAACAACTATTTTCAAGTTTTAAGGTGAAAACTTTGAAAGTCACATACGAAACAATCAATTTATACTTTAAATAAGCATCCAAATTTATTTTCTTCTTCACAACTCAAAGGAGAGATTTATGTTCATATATATATTCATAGAAAACTACATGGAATAGCTGTGCTTCACACTCATTCCAGTCTCATTGATCTCTTGAGCAAGAAATAACACAGTTGAGCTTCAGCTACTCTGAGTTTTCCTTTACATTGCATTCACAAACCTTGCACTGTTGATTGATATATTTTATTTTTCAGTGGAGGCATATGGGAAGCTAAAAGCAATGCCAGCAAAACACTGAATAATATAACAAAAATTCATGAATCTGTAAAAATGGTAGGCTAAAAGAAGCATACACTTATTTACATTCTGCAAACATTTCACATGCTCAATGTGATTAAATGAATAAAGGGGAAATTTTAAAATAAGATTCTAAGGTAGGTAGTAAGAAATTATTCTAATATTCTTAATGAGTTAATAATAATTCTTTGTATTTCAAATAGTGGACATGAGTTTTAGAATCACATGTGAGGTGTTCAGGTGTTAGAGAGTAATGATGCACCTACTGTAGGTGTGAACAGACTTTCATTGAGATGATTTACAGTCTTCCTCTGTGTGTTATTATCACACCATAACACTTTGTTCAATGACTGTGTAGAGTTTTCATTAATGTTAATGTGAAAAATTGACCCCTAATAATTTATAATTAGTGGTCTGATAGTGACAGTCTTGTATAATATGTTTCTGTGAATGTGTTTATCTATGATAAATAAAAATGTGACTCTGGAAACTTCTATTTGATGATACAGTAAGCCTTAAACTTCAGTAAAAATTAAAGAAAACATGAACTCAGAACTTCTGTCTGTGGAAAACTTCAAATTTTTTTTACTTCTATTTATAATTTTTAAAGTGTATCTCTGTTTCTTAAATCAATATCAGTAGTTCATGTTTCTAAAAGCAACCTTTCCTCTAGTACCTTGTATCTCAAAGCACTCATTAAACTGGGGRKTCTGTCTCTATAACTCTTATTTATCACTCTGTGTGTAAGCTAGAACTGAAATAAGCAGTTGTAAAACCTATGCTAGTATAATTCTTCCTTTCTATATGAGTAAAAAGCTAGTCCTAACCTTGTTGATAGTCTTTTTTACCCTCTGGAGGAATATCAAATGAGATGAGTTAAATACATCCTGGAGAACTAAGTCATAGGGTGAYATTTTCATGTTTTTTCTGTTTTATTAAATACTCTCCAAAGACAACAAACTCCACAATTTTGTTGGTAAAGGTCAGTTACAGAATTCATTTCCATTTTCTTTGTTCTTCAAAAAGAATATTTTATAGGTGAAAAAACATCTATAACAAAATCTTTTTCCCATTCCCCTGTTTTGCTAACTTCACTAAATTCACATACAGATATGAATATTAATCTGCAAAACAATAATGATAATAATGATTTGGTCTTTAATGTAGTAAATTATATATACCTCATTCTTTTCACCTTTTTTATACTGTGTTCTGAAATAGAACTAAGAATGAAAATTACTAGAGAGTCCTTGGGAAAAGACTGTATACATACAATGTGAATGAATTTTGAAAATGCTAACTTGCCTATTGGCAATATATAAAACCACTGGGGACATTGCTTGTTATCTAAAGTAATATAAGAGTTAGGTATATCAGWATATTAAATATAAGCCAGTATAAAAGTTTTTTTTTTAGTGAAAAAGACACACATACCTGCTGTAATTACCTCTAAACTTTATTTTACTGTTTATTAAAGAAAGATTATGAACAGTGCTTTAGGGCATGATATATAATAATACCTATAATACTAGAGGGTAGGTAGGTAAAAAATCCTCAAAATCACATGGCAATCACATAAACTAAATGCAATTTATCTTACAGTAAGCATCATGAAAAAGTACGTCATTTCAAGTAAACTAGTTGGAGCAGACATGACTTTTTAAGCACATCAGCAAATGGAAATGAAATTATGGGGTTCTTTTAAATTATCAAATCCTCAAATCCCATTTATTGCTGACTTGCATATTAAAAAGCGTAATCCTTTTTGATGGAAAATTGGTGTTGAAGAGCTCCTATGGGTTTTTGTCAACATGATTTCTCTGTCTGCATAAGACTGCCATTGCTTTCTGCTTCTCTGTGTTATAGCAGGTCGAAATGATTATAGAAATGGGGAAAATCTGCAAATAAGTCAATAAACAGAAACTTAATTCCTCATAATTTTTCTGCCTCTGCTTCATGGATCCTACTCCACATCTTTTGTTTAGTTCTTGTCTGCCAGGAGATGGAGACAGAGAATTTGAATCTTCCATCACTTCTTT